>NDXB01001687.1:115622-127564 GCA_002631895.1 Agapornis roseicollis | reverse complement strand
TTATAGCTTTAAAAAAAAAAAACAACACCCACAAAAAAAAAAAAAAAAAAAAAAAAACAAACCAACAAAACAAAGCCAAACAACCAAAATAGTGCCTTAAGTGTGCAAGCTCATTGCCCAAGATCTTCCTTTGTGAGGAATGTGGTTCAATATGACACAGCTTCACTTCACTGTTATTGACAGAACAGTGCATTCATCAATAAATATGTCATTTCCTGTGCTCTCTGATTCTGCTTTGCCTGTAAACATTCAGTCTCTTGGATGAACATACCTTCTGAGGGACTATATTAATGTCCTACATTCAGAAGGTAATCATTAATCATAGGTTGTAAAAATTGTTTAGAAATGCATAATTTCTTATGACTAATACTGAGGTGAAGATTAAAAGTTAGATTAACTCATGTCATCAAGTCAGGCAGATTAAAATTATATTGCTATTCTTTCTTTAATTTATTTAGTTATCATTAATGTCACAAAACAGTAGCCATCTTCTATATACAGGAGAAGCCATCTCTTCTACCAGGTCTTCCCAGTCTGAAAGAAAAACCCAAGCCCAAAATCAAGTGTGAAGAAGGTAGAGAGGCAATATACTTCTCAAAGGAATAATGGACTGGGACTGTTTTTCTTCCATTACATACAAGTTCTGCGGCAGAACATGCAACATCTGTTATCAATCAAATTTTTTCATCACCAGGAGTAGGTGTGAAGGAAGTAGCTGAGTAACAAGCAGTTTGCAGTCTGATGGAGGTATGTCATAGGTACTCTTTTTATGGGAGGCATGTGAAATACAGAGCTGGCATCTCCAAACTGACCCCTGGATTTCATATGCAATCTTCAGATAATTTTTATTTTTGGTTTGGTCTTATTAATGTCTGAATGAAGGACTTGGGAACTTCATTTTTCCAATTAGTAACTTCAATTATTAGTATAATATAACTCACACTGAAAGCCAGAACTCACATTTTCCTCATTTCTATGTAGCTAACTAGTATTCATGTAGTGGAAATCATGCATTTAGAGAAGCTTGTATGTACTAAAATTATTTTTTTCCAAGCATGCCTAGACTTTTACATAGCCTGTTTTCATTAATATTAGGCATATATATAACCTTCTTATATATAATGGCTTTGATAATTATCTCAGTTATGGCTTAGCTTCTGAAAAGCACAATACACTATAATTTTGCTGATTTTAACAGGATAGGATTTATAATTGTAGATATCTGATATCCTAGATTTTCTCCTTGAGTTATATATACATATACAAAAACACATAATAGAGAACAAGGAGGAAAGAAAAAAGGGTAGAGAGGGATAAAGAAAGAAAAGAACTCCTACTATTCTAGTGAACTGCATAGTAGTATTAAGTCAGCATAAGTCTGACCTTGTCTCTAGTGTCAAAATTTGTCCCATCATTTTTCATAGTAAAGGATCTGATTGACTAATGCACCTTTATGGCAAGTTTCTGGGACAACACTTATATTTCCTGAGAGTATTCTTAATGGTGATGGAAGATGACACTGAGGCTTTATATATCATTTTGAACTTCCTGGAAAGGGTCAATAAGAACTGATCAGAGACATCCTATAAAATTATGTCACACAAGTCACAGAAAATGGGTGAAAAATCTATTTTACCTTTCAGTGAAGCTCTATTTTTTATATGACTGATTTGAAGCATGGATAACTAGAAATTAGTAGAATCAAGGGTTCCCCAGAGGAAAAAAAAATAATAAAAAAATAAAGCTGACTTATGAAAATAGGAGACTGTAATTATCTGCTGATAATTTCCAAGTTAAAAATATGAACCTGGTGAATTAAGGTAAGGATAGTCATATTTTGCTATATGTTTTAACTGGAGACAATTAAAAAAAAACCCATGCTACAACATCATTACTTTTAGACAAGCTTGGTTTTTCTATAGTCTAAGACTCCTTTTCCTTCTCAAAAATTATCAGTCATAAAAGTTACATTGTCAGGTCAGAATAAAAGAGCCTTAGAGCAAACCAGTGTATTCTCTCTGAAGTACTTTACTAACCAGATGATGGTAATGAAAAAAGATAGGAACTCAAATGAGTCTACTTACACATTTTCACAGGTAAATTAGAAGATGTAAAGAGCAACTTTTTCACATGTTACTAATTTCTTCTGAGCATGTTTATCACTTGCAGTAGAAAACCAGCTGCCACACAGTTATATCTCTGGACTATGCAACATGGTGAAAATAGGAAAAGCCTGGGGAACGGCAATCTTGGCATCATCAAGACTAAATGAAGCTGCAAGGAGCTGGCAATAAGCATTTTGTTCCTTTTCAGACCTCAAAAAAGAAGCAGATGCTGCTGTTGATGTTGTAGTGACCTGGCATTGCTGAGATAACTGCTGCTGTTTGCAGACCAGCATCTTGGTACGGAACAGAGGAGCTGTGCATGAGCTGTACAAAACATGCTGGAGAAGCAGTATACTTCATACATACGTATACATACATACTAAGTATGTATGTGTACATAGTGGCTTGCCCATTGCAAGCTCTTACCCAAGCAATACCCAGGTTATTTTATAGTTAGGTTAGAAACACCAGCATAAATTGTACTGTACAAAGATACCAAAAGAGAAGTTGCACTTTCTCCAGCCCAGCACCAGAGAGCTGTGAGACCTTTAGAAGTTTGTTCAGAGGACAGAAGCTAATCTGTCTGCATGTGTCCATGAAATTCTTCTCCAAAGAAACCCCATGCTCCTGAGTGGGGGCAGGTGTGTGGCAGGGCAGGCAAGCAGGAGAGGTTAGGAAGGAGTATACTCTATACAGCATTTTTTCCCTTACACATTTGCGCGGTTTCAGCAAGGAAAGAACTGCTGACCCCCTGCTTTGGAAATGGTTGCTTCAGAGAAATCAGGATTTTAAATCCCATGGTTCTATTTTTTCCTCAAGATTCTTTGTTTTTCTTTTGTGGCAAAAGGTTTAGTTTTGAATAGTGACAATGGTTCCTTTAAAATAGCTTCAGAAGAGGATATGAAAATGTAAGACTATAATTTTGGCAGTAAAATTATCAGGAACTACATAAGATAAATGCAGCAATATCAATGGAAATGGAAAAGAAACAGGAAAATTTGTGTCTGCCTGAGGCCGGGACTCAGGAGGGAGAGTTTTGTATGCCAAAGCCTTTAAGGACTGGGCCTGAGCTTTGCCTACAGCAAATCTTGTTGCAAAACAGATTTTGTAACAGTCTTTTTCACTCTACCATTTCCAGCAATTGCCTTAGGGTAATTGAACATTTCAGCTCCTGGAAAATAACTAACATGATATAATATATATTTATTAGCAGACAAACACTGTAAATTGTTGATATTTCCACCTTTCAAGACAATTGTTAAAAAGTGAAACAAGAAGGCAGTCTTGTCTTAGGTGCGACAGTCTCAGCTCCTGGCACACTAAGCTCTTGTTTGATAAGCTATGTTCATTTCATATTTGTGTAATACCCTGGAAGAAATTAGGTTGCAATAAAGTCCATTTTTGTCACTGCATGTAGCAATGAATATCACACCCAGCAGGGTACAGTGGCACCTGGCTGTCCAGACCCAGTGTAGCACAAAGCCATCTGGGGGTAATTACAACAAGGTATTCTTTAAAGACCAGATGGGACCAAGGAACAGAAGCCCCTACCCCTCCCAGTCATTTACAACATAATTCCTTTCAATGATATACTTAATCCTCCCACCAGCTACGCTTTTCAGCTTGCTGTTGTCACTGTTCCTTTATGTTAATTCAGTCGAGAGACCAGAAAGGGAGAGAGAGAGGGAGAGGGAGCCACCGGTGCCTCAAGGGACTAAAAGAAATTATTCATCCTTAAATTGTTTCCACTACACCAAGTACAGTAACAATTTTTTTTTTTAAAGAGGGCTCAAATTATCCTAAAGAAGGTCAATGCTATAGCCCTCTGCAACACCAGCTGAGTTTTATTCAGCCACCTGTTAGCTAGGAGAGTTCTGCACATGCTCATGATGCATTTAACCAGTTTAAAGAGTCTTTTTATTGACTGGCAGCCTCCCCACATTCAGAGTGCTCAAGACATGGCCCTGCTTTGTGATCATATGTGGCACACAAGATTTAATTCAATTATGTTGTAAGCCTATCCACTTTGTATCAGTGGCCTTTCACTTTTGTGTCATTTGTCTCGTATCTTATAAAGAGTTGTATTTCTTTTTTTTTTTTTTTCTTTTTTTTTTTTTTTTTTTTTGGTAAATAGAAGGAAAGGAATAAAGTCATTATCAGCTCTTTGTGGTTTGAGGACTTAGCCTTGGATACCTTCTTCCTCCTGGAGTACCTGCAGCATAAATCANTTGTTTTGTTTTTTTTAAAAATTTTTTTTTTTTTTTTTTTTTTTTCTTTTTTTTTTTTATTTTTGGAGGAAAAGGCATGCACTAGAAGAAAATTGCCTTTATTTCGTCATTCAGATTTGCACTGCAGATGTACTGGCTACACTTAAAAAAGAAAAAAAGGAAGAAAAAAGAAGAACAAAAAAGTATTTTTATTAATACAAAAGTGGAAAAACAAAAGCAGAAATCTTCTACAATTTTAAAGTCAAAGGTATACCCATGCACTTAATTTTGAAAGAGGGGCAGTCAGACAGCCCAGACATATTTCAAATAAGAAACAAATAGAGACATAAGTAAAGAGAGAAAAATACGCAAACATTTTTAATAGTTTAAAAATTACAAAACATGAAGGCCTGGGTGCTGTTATCCTTTCTTTAGAAGTAACATATTGATTTTAAAGAAATCATACAGCAAGTGACATCTCAATAGGAGTAAGCTTGAAAATATTTCGACCTTGTTTATATTGCTAAATAGCCCCTGTATTAATGATCAAAGTGCAAGTAAATTGCAAAATTTCAAATAAAGTGTGTTGGTTTGGTTTTTGAGGGTTTTTTTAAAATGCAGCAAGATATTGCTACTGTTTAGTAAGTCTGTATGAATACTACAGATGAGAAAGCAAGATGCCTTTTGACCTTGAGTTATCTAAGTGAGACAGTCCTGAAGTTCAAAATCATGTTATCATCTATTTTACTTTCAGCCACTGTTCCAAGATTCTAACCAAACATTTAAGGAAGTACCAATCCTGTCATTTCAATAAGCGACAAACCATGTCCTTATGGTCATTTGAAACAGCAAAAAATGCATAACAATTTGTCTCACAAAAAAAAAAATCAGTAAAGGAGGAAGCTTGCTGAATACAGAGAACACAAACTCAAACTGGAATTACATTGTGAATACAGTTCCAATAAGAGTGGAATAGGCAGAAGGGAAATCGAGCTGTTTTCTAAACTTGATTTATAAAGACTAAATTAGTTTATGCTGGAAGCTAGAATCAATAAAAATAAAAAGTGCTATGGTGAAATGTATCTTTTTCCTTTCATAATGCCTTTTACATCAAACACTGATGGTGTGAAATCACAGTTATAAAATCTCATCTGTGCTCAAAAGATGTGTGTGTGGATTCCATCATAGTAATAGATAAACACATCTTTGTTCAACTGAGATAAATATTCATTGATATCTCTTCCCTCTCCTTTTTCCAGAGAGTAAAAGTCAGAGAAAGGGCAGTAGTGCCATGTTACTTACCAGTCTGCATGGCAAATAGGTATCAGTTGCTGATGTATCAGCCTCAGCACCGAAATACCCTGACCATGAAGGACCTTTCGTTTTCTGCATTCACAATATCTTCCCTCAGAATGCTCAAAAGACCCTGTCATAACTGTGAACAGTTTATGTTTTGCATTTAATACTTTCCTTGCTTACATTTTCTACAAATGGATTGTTGTTTTGGTCATTTTCCCATACCAGTCTAAAAGATTCAAAGAAGATTTGAAAGCATTCCTAGAAAATTGTAACTGACTTAAGAAGAGGATAAATACTCTGAAGTATATCACCCATTCAGTTTAGGTTCAGATCTGTAAGCGGTACGTGCATCCTAGAGACATAGACCACATAACAGTATATCTAGTTCCTCATCAAATACTTTAATCTTTGGAAAAGATGTCCAGAAGGAAAAACTGGAGTATTTAATTTTTCACAAAGAACAAAGAGAGGATTACTGGAAAAGAGCTACAGCAAAGCATTTAAAGTCTAATTTTACATATGTGAAGACACACATGGATCTCAGCATCAGATGAGGCTAACTTTCACCGCCTTCAAAACTGACATGAAACTGTCAGATTCCAATTTCAGCCTACTGTACTCCCTACCAAAAAAAATATAAACATATACTTGCTTTCTATATAAATAAAGTAGAAAACCTGGGTACTACTAATTAGATCATACATAACTCCCAGAAATACCTCTGAACTAGATAGTTCAGGTTTAAGAGTATTTTTTTTTTTTTAGACAAAAACGTGTTTTTGATCACAGGGAGCAGTTATATCTCACAAAGGCCTATTTAACAAATTGTGAACAAGAACCATTTATGTTAAAAGTCACAGATAGATACAAAGGATTATTTTTTTACGTTTTGATTATGTCAGTTTAGTTTCCTATGACCTTTGGTTTGCCTTTAAGTGCGTTCATAAAGCGAAATGTTGATCAAACCTCTAAATCATGTAGCATCTGGGACTTCCACAGTTGGGGTACTGGGAAATCATGTGCTATCTGGGATAGCTGCCCTTAGGGGACTATTGCTAGAAAGCTCCATTTTCACACATCATATGAAAACTCAGTGGGAAAACAGTTGTAAAATAATGAAGGAAAAAAATATGAGAGTCCAGAAATACTAAGAAAGGAAGGTCTTTCTTGTTCAGTCAACCATTTACCTTTTGCATTTAGAAGAAAGTTGTACTTACATAAAATCCCTGAACATGACTTTAGAAAGAGGTCTTCCCTTCTTGGGGAAGGAGCTTTTCTCTCTGTTGAAATGATATGCAAATGAAAAAGGCTGTGAATTTTTTACTTTCATCATATCTTCATTCTTCTCTTGTAAAGCAGCAGTGGTTTTTAAAGCACAAATTTTTCCACAGACAATTCATTAATGTTGCAATGAAGAAATGGAAATTTCCTCTATCAAAAAAAAAAAAAAAAAAGAAAGCTGCATGATAAGACTCACCCTTTGACTGGGATTGGGATAAATACATAAATGTATAAAACATGCACTACAAACTCACTTTTAATCCCGCACACCTTGTTTATGCTTTTGAAGCTTTTAAATCACCTTCAATTTATGGAGCAAAGGAATTATATTGCCAAAGTGAAAGGAAGGAAGTTGAAAGTTGAGTAAAGCTTGAAGCTATTGGGCAAATTTATAAAAAAGCAGAGTAACCCTGAGAGTACCCTCCACTCCTTGATAAGTACAAGCAGACCATGATCACACTGTGCAGTCTGAATTCATCACAGAACATGAAGACACAAACAGTCTGGTTCACCTTCTTCACCTTCATTAAGCTTCCTACTCCAGGTGCTATGGATGACCATAAGGAAATTGATGTGGAGGTTCATGATGTGCTGAAGCTTTAGATGGAGAGGGTGAAACAAGCCCTGAACCTCAGTGGAAACTTCTGAGATTCCCTAGTAGTCCAATGAGTGTGTTGCATAAGGTCCAGCATTTCCCTGCTAGCTGAGGTACAGCCATATGGTGGAATTTGATTTCCACAATATTTGAAGTGTGCATTCACCTTCAGTCTTGTTTTTACAACTGTCTGTGAAGTGATTATGTGCCCCTTTTTAAGGAAGTTATAGGTTGTGAACGAACCTGATGATTGTGCCAGCATTATGCACTCATAAGACTCTTCTCACATTTTAAAAGGCAAGTATGTGAGATAGCTAATCCAGTGGTCATATAATGTGGGAGATAAGGAAAAAAGTTGCTGATAGCTACTCTCCACACAGTTCTATGCAGGAAAGTTTTGCCTGGGTTCTTTCTAGAATGGGGATATCTCCTTAGTTTAATATAGAGAAAATTGGGTTTTATTTTCAGTGACTAGACTTGTTAGTTTAGGTATTGTCAGAAAAACTCTATTTCTCCATCTTATTGTGTTGTTTTCAGATGGTTTTTGGCAGTAGAAATGTTTAGATTTGAAGATGTACACCCTATGTAAAGGAATGCTTTTAGTCTGAGATGTGTTGAGATGTTACAATGTCATGGAGACAAAATGAGAAGCCACAACACCAGGAGCTTGTTATAGAGTTTGATTTGATCCTCAGCTAAAATATAAACATGTTTATTTGGATAGAGGAAAAAAATGCACAAGAGAAAAGTGAAAAAGTAAGTCGATAGTTTCTTTGCTGACTTGAGTGGGGCCTTTTTGACCTTACCTCGTGCCCACTGAACTGAATGTAAGTTCTTCCTGGTTTGATGCATCCTTGTCTTCATGAATCCTTTTACAGTTTTAGCTCAGCTGCTATTTAAGCTAAATCATAACTTCTGGAAAAAGGCAGGGGATTGTCAAGAACATATAAAAATAGTGAAAAGATTACAGAGTTCTGAGTATTTTATGGAGATTAAAAAAAATCAACATTTCTGTACATCATATTGTTTCTGTATAATCTGTTAGAAACAGAGTTTTGGATTTTTGTAATAATGTCTTTCAGTTTGAAATTAAGGTTTTTCTTAATTAAGTTCTTAATTAAGGTTTTTCCTTAACCTGTTATGTTTTTAATATACATATCATGTTGGAAAAAGCCAGCAAGTCTGAAAGTTTTCAGTGGGTAGCACCATATCCATTGATCAGTTGCTTTGGATAGTATTTAATTCAGATGAAAATCTAATGTAGAGTATAAGAACCTCTAGTGATGATGAGGCGAAATCTAAACTGATCTTTTCTAATCACATCATGTATGCAAGAGGGTTTAAGAAATGTGCAAGGTTCCCAATTTCTCAATATGGATTTAATTTATTTTGAGAGCTAAAAGCAATTTCTTTTAAAACTTCTAGATGACCATTCCCATTGCTATTGCAGTATGACATTAGAGAGATTAGACCAAGTTTCTTATGAAATGCTGGCTGAAGATGGATGTTATTCATGTAATATGGAATGCAACAGAAGAAACGCTGCATATACTCAGAGGTGTTAAGTCAAGAAAGGAATTCATAATGACTGGCTTTACCTTCATAAATAACATGGGCAATAGAATTTCAGGTTTTTTTCCTTATTGTAGCCCATAAGTTCTTTTGAGTGACATCATACCCTCCAGAAAAATCTTTGATCTTGACTTACATAATAAAGAAAAATATTTTGGGTCTTTTTTCTTCTAGATTTTGAACACAGCCAAAGACAGCATAAAGTATCCAGGAAACCAAGACTGTAGCTATTTCTGTAAATTAAATAGTCCCAGGAAATATTTGCAAGTGCTGGAAAATGATCAGTTACACTGGTAAACCATTGGAGAAATCACTGGCTTTGGCAAGAGGGGCAGAAGGTAACATATGCCAGTCACCAGCTCCAGTTAGCGTTAGGTTTAAGGCATATTTTTCTGCAGAGGAAGAGATTTAATAGCATGAATGTAGGTTGTTCTTGTCTCTGAATATTACCTCACCTAATGCACACCACCAGAATCAAAACAGAGTACTGCATTTGGCATATTTGAGCTCTTGGCTGTGTTGCTCTCCCTTAAACAGAATATTTAGTATTCCTTTTAGCGGAATGACTCTTTCAAAAGAAAAGAAAGTAGCTCTCCTTCAGTGAGACCTCTGGTTATATATAGCAACTGAAAATAACTGTCAGATGCTTGGTAGCCTGGATAAAGGAAACCTAACTGCCCTTCACTACTATCAGGGAAAACTGCATACAACTATAAGTATATGGATTCAAATGACAGGTCTTCATGAAAATGAAGACCAACAAAAAACATTTGAATTGTGCAAATGCTTCAGACTTAGGATGATGAGATGGGAATTAAATATATACATATCTAATAGACAACATGTTTAAGAATAGCTACATGATTAAATGGTTATATTATGGCCTGATGTTCCCCTACAAAAATAGAAGAAAACGTATTAGAAGAGCTTAAAAATTCTGTAGAAGAGGGGTAAGGCAAAAGAACACAGTGCAGTAAACAAAAAATTGCTGAGTGGTAAAATATATAAACTACCGCCTAATAGTAATAAATATCATCTTGGCAAGGGTTTTATCTGTGAGCCTTCTAAAGCAGTAAATCTTTGGGAGACATGTGAATGACCAGAGAAGCAGAGCACTCTATGGACAGACACACTGAAATGGGAATAGAGACAGGTAAAGAAAAGACAATAAGTTTATAAGCATATGAATATTTGTTGTAAGTTGAGTGGAATCAAAAAAACAAACAAACAAACAAAATCAAACAAAACAACAAAAGAAAAGAAAAACACACACAAAAAAAAAAAACCACACAAAAAATTACCAAGATTACATGTATTTTTTACTGGATATGTATATAAGTTGATCACAGTAGCTGCTTTCTGAAAGGTCATCAGCAAGCTGGATATACCAAGAGATGGGGAAAAAAACCATAGGGCAATTTTGCTTTTGAACCAATTTAAATAAGACCAAAACTGAAGCTAAAATATACTGTCACTCTGCAAGGACCAGTCACAAAGGAAAGGAATTATTACTGAAAAAAATTACTCAGAGCTAAATTTTTATTTAAATTTTATGAGCTCGTTGTGAAATCATACTGTTTTGTTTTTGAGTGTTGAAAGTGATGAAATGCCATCATGTTTAGCAGCAGAAACTAACATTTCTTGGTGTATTTAAACTTTGCTTAAACCTTTAAGGTGCTTCTTCATATACAAAATGGAACTGATGTTGCAGGCCCTTTTTCTGCAAGTATTCTGTTTTCATATTGCTTTTCATAGAATGTTTGCATAAAGACAATAAGACTATTTCATTTATCATGTATGTTCACTGATAAAAAAATTCTCCTGGAACCAAATTAATTTTTCTTCCCTGAGAATCTGAGAGGGTGCCTTATCATGCTCAGCCATCTCTAAAAACCATCCAAGGTGATCTGTTTGCTCACATTTCTTTTAATTGCTTATTCATCAGTTTATTAGAGAACCTGCTACTAGATAGCTCATAGGAGCATGCCCACATTTAAGTAATGTGCCACAGAGACAGTGAATTGGCCTTCAAAGAGCTGCCCTGCACCCTGCAATGCAGAGCATGGCAATCACCCTGACTAAACAGTTCTGGGTTTTGTGTGGAGGAACTGAGGCATCTCTTGAGCTCCCCTCTGCTTTGTACAGATTGCTTGCATTTCCTCTTTTAGTTCTTATGAAGCACTGGGTATCTTTATGTTCTATTGAGGTTTGCAATATAGGAGAAATATGTGAACCAATATAAACAGATGATAAATACAATAACATCCAAAGGCCATAGGAAACAGCTCTGCAACATGCTAAGCAGCCCCTTTTCAGTTTATATGACAATATAGATTGCTCTTAGCTTCCCAAACACCTGTAAAGACTAGCCCATTCAAGTCTTTCATTGACCTCAACTAAAGGATCCATCTCTCCACTGTTTACTAAAACAAGGCTTTCTTTGGTTGATAACACGGGGGTAACCTGCCGAAAATTCACTACAAATGTCTACCTAGGTATAACAAAATTGTGATTTTGCTTTACTGTTCTCTAGAGTACACATCTTTCTCTGTTTTCCCCCACTTTCTTTATGCTTCCTTTGGCAACAGCTGAAAATCGCACTTAAAAATGTTATCATAGTTTAAAAGTTGATTAAAATAAACAGACTTTTATATGATGTTGCTTACTGAATCCATTAATACTTGGTAAGGACAGAATTGAAAAGGTTCCTTTAAGTGATAAACATATAAATCTGACTCAGGCTTTGTAAAATAACCCATATTGATATGTATCCTATTATGCAGTTTTTCAATTGCTGCAGCGTGTTTTTTTTATTTTTTTTTTAAGTACCTGTCCCATAAATATTAAAGCACATCTCTCTTTAAAGAAAGAAAGAAAAAAAAA
>NDXB01001687.1:58485-108508 GCA_002631895.1 Agapornis roseicollis | reverse complement strand
CTTAATCTAAAAAAAAGTAATAAAAAAAAAAAAAAAAAACAACAAAAAACAAACAAACTAAAAAATCCACCAAACCAAAACCAAGGGAAAGAAGAAATCCTTAAACATTGAAAATATTTTCTTTCAAGATTTTCAAAATGAATACTTCATGGTTTTAATTTTGATTTGACAAACAAAAGAAGGGGAAACCAGAGAATCATAGAATAGTTAGGGTTGGAAAGAACCTGAAGATCATCAACCCCCCCTGCCACTGGCAGGGACAGCTCACAATAAACAATGCCACACAAGGCTCTGTCCAACCTAGCCTTGAACACTGTCAGGGATGGAGCATTCACAGCTTCCTTGGCAATCCACTCCAGTGCCTCAGCACCCTCACAATAAAATTCTTTCTTATATCCAATCCAAACTTTCCCTGTTGAAGATTTAACCCGTTGCCTCTTGTCCAGTCACTACAATCCCTAATGAAGAGTCCCTCCCCAGTATCCTTATAAGCTTCAGATATTGGAAAGCTGCTATGAGGTCTCCACGCAGCCTCCTCTTCTCCAGGTTGAACAGCCCCAACTTTCTCAGCCTGTCTTCATATGGGAGGTGCTCCAGTCCCTTCATCATCCTCATGGCCCTCCTCTGGACTTGTTCCAACACTTCCATGTCATTTTTATGTTGAGGACACCAGAACTGCACACAATACTCCAGGGGAGGTCTCACGAGAGCAGAGGGGCAGGATCACCTCCTTTGACCTGCTGATCACGCTCCTTTTGATGCAGCCCAGGATACGGTTGGCTTTCTGGGTTGTGAGCACACACTGAAGCTTGCTCATGTTCATTTTCTCATTGACTAACATCCCCGAGTCCTTCTCTGCAGGGCTGCTCTCAACCTCTTCTCTTTGCCCAACCTGTAGCTGTGCCTGGGACTGCTGCAACCCAGTTGTAGGACCTCGCACTTGTCATACTTAAACTTCATGCAGCTGGCATCAGCCCACCTCACAAGCATGTCAAGGTCCCTCTAGATGGCATTCCTTCTCTCCAGCATATCCACCAAAACACTCAGCTTGGTGTCATCAGCAAACTTGCTGAGGGCGCACTCAATCCCACTGTCCATGTCAGTGACAAAGATGTTGAACAAGATGGGTCCCAACACCGACCCCTGAGGGACACCACTCGTTACTGGTCTCCAGCTAGACACTGAGCCATTGACGACAACTCTTTGCGTGCGGCCATCCAGCCAGTTCTTTATCCACCAAGTGGTCCATCTATCAAATTGATGTCTCTCCCATTTAGAGACAAGGATGTTGTGTGCAACAGTGTCAAACACTTTGGACAAGTCCAGGTAGATGACATCAACTGCTCTATCCCTGTCCATCAGTTCTGCAGCCCCATTGTAGAAGGCCACCAAATTGGTCAGGCAGGATTTCCCCCTAGTGAAGCCATGCTGGCTGCCACCAATCACCTTGTTGTTTTTCGTGTGCCTTAGCGTGCCTGCCAGGAGAATCTGCTCCAAGATTTTGCCGGGCACAGAGGTGAGACTGACTGGTCTGTAGTTCCCTGGGTCATCCATTTTCCCCTTCTTGAAAATGGGGCTTATATTTCTCTTTTTCTTGTTGTTGGGAACTTCACCTGACTGCCATGACTTTTCAAATATGATGGCCAGTGGCTTAGAAACTTCATTTTCCAGCTCCTTCAGGACCCATGGATGAATTTCATCAGGTCCCATGGACTTGTGTACATTCAGGTTCTTAAGAGGGTCTTGAACCAGATCATCTCCTAGAATGGGCCTAAGGTCATCTTTCTCACAGTCCCTGCATCTGCTTTCCACATCCTGGATGGTGTGCTCAGAGCATTTGCCAGTGAAGGCTGAGACAAAGTAGTCATTAAGTAAATAAAGCTTTTCATTTTGGGACAAATAAACTACACATTTCTTAATACTTCAGATTTAGGGATTGAATTACTTAAAAAACAAAAGAAGTATAAACATTCTATTTAAATGCTTAAATGGAAATTATGTTCAGTTAATGCTGAAAGCCACTACTTCAGTAGCTCAGATAACTCCATAAATTTCAATTGAGCTATGTCTAGGGTTTGAGATTGTTATGCTTTCATGTTGCAGTTTGCAGTCCTGGTTCCCCAGTTCAGGTTTGCCTTGATGGGGCACTTGCTAGGTTACTGGGAAGATATCTCTGCCTTTTGCATGGTGGCTCACACCTCAAGAAGAAAGGAATAAGTCTTGCCAGGTACTGTCCTTGCAAAAGAATGGGAACCTGGTGAAAGCCCAGACCTGGAAATTGGCAAGTGTTCTTGTTCCTACTATTCCCACACAGGGCTCACTGTCCATACATTATTACTCGCCATTTCATTCATAGACAAATACACAGATAAAGCAAGTACATAGGTACAATTTACTGTAAATTGTGTTTCTTCATTGAAATTGTGCTTCTAAGAACCATTAAAAAAATATCCTATTAGAAAAAATCAACTCTTCCTGTTTTCTCCACACAAGCTCTTCAGTTACACATAATAGCTGCTAAGTTTATCCAAGGTCTATCCTCAGGTTTCCCCTGCAACATTCACATCAGCAAGAGACTGGGTCACGATATGTAGAGAGGAGTTAATCTCTTTTCAGAGAAACCTCATAGAGCCATTCTTAGCCTCCCAATGCAGTTAACAGAGACACTTTCAGTTACATCTGTCCCAGCTGCACCGTAAAAACTGTAGATCAGCACCACAAGACCAGTCATTTCTACTTGTAACTAAACTGACTCTGTAGAAGGGTTAGGAAGTGTTGCTATAGGAATTGTTGCTATAATGACAGGATCATAGAATACAGTCATAGAATAGTTAGGATTGGAAGGAAACTTTAAAGGACATCTAGTCCAAACCCCCTGCAATCAGCACAGACATGTTCAACTAGATCGAGTTGCCCAGAGCTGTGTCCAACCTGAATGTGAATTGGGCACCTACCACCTTTCTGGGCAACTTATTCCAGTGTTTTACCACCCTCATTGTAAAAAATTTCTTCCTTACATCTAGAATAAATCTACTCTCCTTTAGTTTACAGCCATTACCCTCTACCACAGCAGACCCTACTAAAATGTCTGTCCCCATCTTTCTTATATGCACCCTTTAAGTACTGAAAGGCAACAGGTTCTTCCTCAAGCTTTCTCTTCTCCAGGATAAACAACCCCAACTCTCTCAGCCTGTCTTCATAAGGTGTTCCATCCCTCATCATTTTTGTGGCCCTCCTCTGGGCTCATTCTAACAGGATCATGTCATTCAACAGCACCTCTCCTCATATTACCTGTCCTGCTTCTCTGTTGTTCCAAGGGTCTACAATATAATCACTTTTTCTCAGAGGGATATATTATTCCATCACAAAGTCTTTTTTTATCTGCAGCAAGATTTGTGCCTCAGATAAGATTGTGCAAATATAATTTGGTCATCTCTGCTCAATAAAATATGCATGTTTTGTGAAAAGAACATAGACTTTTTCATAAAACCATCCAATATTATTTACCTCTGTGTATTATCACATAATATGTCATATTTGACCACAAACCTTTTTCTATATAGCTTGAGGTTTGCCTCCACAGGAATCTAATGCTATTAGCACAGTCAAGGAAAACAGAATTCCACTCAAAATACTCAGATTGCTTGATGTTTTCTGAGCTGGGGGAGAATAAGTCTATTCCTCTCTTTGCCTGCTCTATATAAAGAGCAGGGTTGCAGTGTCTTAGTTAATACTTTTGTTCTTTATTGTTATACTTTGTGAACTGGCTTTTTCATAAGCTCTTTCTAGGCATATAGGTCAAGGGTCTATCATGAGAATTTTAGATTTTAACTATCTCTTAAAAATGCAGGACCTTTCTTAAAGGGGTGACATTCAGCTAAAGTGACCAGAATCTCACTATTATTTTAGCCTCCTGCCATCAAGGAACAGAAGAGGTTGAAAAAAAGTTTTCCAGACTAGGAAGTCACCCTTGTCACCCCTTGACAGAATCATCTGCCAGGCAGAGGAAGAGGCTTATGAGCTACAGAAGCAATCACTGCAGAAGTGGCCTTGCCCTCACATCTGCAGTGCAACCTAGATTTCTCTTGATGCAAAACTCTTAAAACATCTACTGATCAGGTGCGCAGCAAAAGATGGCCGTTCAGTAAGAAGTGCTTAATTAGGATGCAAGGTTCTAGTAACAAAGCTGATTTATCTTCTTTTCTTCCACTCTCCATGCTCTGGACAGCATGACAATAAGGGGCAGTTCAAGGAAGCCAAACATCAGGGCACATTTTAATATAAAATAGTCACTAGTATTTATATTCTAGCTGCCTGAGATGTATCAGTGCTATAGATAATTATATCACTCAAACTATATGAAACAGCTACAGGAAGAATAGAACATGAGAAAACATACACCAGTTTGAAGCATCACAGAGAAGATTCAGATGAGATATTAGAAGCTGGTACAAGGGAATGGCTAAATGACCTCTCAGGGTCCCTATTTTTGTTGTTGTTGATTTCATGAATATGGCTTATATCTGCTGGTGTCCTTTTGTTGGGGTTTTTTGTTGTTTGTTTTTTGCCCCCAAACTGTAGACTTTGAAAAAAATTAAACAAAAAAAAAGAGAGATAGAGAAAGATGAAAATTGCCTGTTTAAATTATTTTCTCTGCTCAAAGTCAGCCTTGAATTATTCATAATAGGAATAAGGAAGGAAATAAAATAGGACACTGAAAAATGGCATAGTTCAAGCTGTGCCATTGTGTGTAATATCCTCTCTAACAATAATGCCAAAGGTAGGAATAATGCTGTTGGGAATGCTACAAGGAGAACAGTTCCTTGCTGTGTGTCTTTAACTCTTTTGCTAAGCAGCATTACAAGAGTTAAGTGAAACATGAGTTTGTTCTAGGATAGCAATACTTTGACGCATTTGAAGAATACCATGAATAAAAATACTTTCAGGATATTTATGGTCTAATAAAGTATGTATATGTGTATATTTACAAATGTTATCTATACACTTACACTAGTATAGATATTAGTCATAGTTAAGTAGGATATAAAGATGACATTCTAAATCTGCACTTTTTAGTTGGTGTCTAAATTCAATCCCCCTTACTCCCAACTAATTGATGTCTTGAGAATATATTAGTCTGGAAAAAAATCAGTCTGCAAGACAAAATCAAAGTGCCTGTTTCTCCAGATTACAGACCTCATCGATTTAAACTCCTTGCTACCAGTTTTGGCTTTGATAATCCTGCTTCTACATCTCTTTGGCATATGGCCTAGATATTCTCTAACCTACACAGGCACATGGTATTATAGCCAGCTCATATTTCTCCTTGAAACTACACTTACTCATTGTGTGGTGGTCACCTTTGAGAGCAGAGGACACTGTTTAATATATATTTGGACAGCTTTTGTTCTCAGACACCCCTACTACTGTTTTTAAAATAGTTTATGTTAAGTTTCTTTTTGATCTTTATCTCATAGTTGTACATTTTGTTCTGGTTACATTAGCTAGAAACTAACGTGATTCTTGGCCAAGCCAAAAGAACGAGAGATTGGGATCTTCTGCTTGAGTGAGCTGTGCAGTCACATGCGACAAGAGCTAATTGGTGGCCAGCTGTATAGGGCAGGGAAGCAGAAAGTCAATAGATGGAAGGGATAGGGCACGTACATCCCCTGTGTGACTGCATTTAAGGCGGTAGTCAGCAACAGAAACACAGAAGCCAGGGCCATTCAATTATTTAGGGCACCTGAGATGTCTGCAGAAAGTAGGATATCCCACACAGGACATGGGGGAGACTACACACATAAGAATATATGTGCATATATATGCATATAAGAATATGTATGTGTGTGTATATATATACACACACATATTTTTATGTGTACAAAATCAGTATAAATATGTACATACATATGTACATATGTTATATGAGTGTGTACATATATATGCATATATGCATATGATGCTTTAGTTGCATATTCACTGTAAAGAAAGTCAGCTGGAGAACAGTTTAGAACAACCTCCAGGCTTTACCTCAGATGTAGGAGTCTGCAAGTGAGTAGAGGTTGGAAAAAACTCATGAGATGCTGTCGAAAGATATTGTATATGAGGTGGGCCTGGGTTTCACATTTGTGTAACTGATAGAGCAGGATGGCAGATGGGACACAGGCAGAAAGGATGGGGTTTGCATGTTTGTGCAGTTTCTTTGTCAATGAGATTACAATTGTAACAAAATTGTGAGCCATGACATGAGCTCCTAGCTGCTGCCACAGTCCAAATATGGTACTTTAGAGAAAATAAAAGCCAAGATGAACTCAAGGACAACTTACTGTAGGGAGAAAAGAAAATTTTGTGTCTGACTGAAAGGGCAGAGCATAGGAACAAACCCAAGTCTTTCTAACTTGCAGAGCATCAATTGCTTTCTGATAGCTGTCTATGTGTACACACTGTCCCCAAAGAAAATATTTGGTAGATTGCCCTTTTTCTGTGGATTAAAAGGCTATTGTTCATAACTTCAGTTTATTGTAGTAAAAGGCTATGAATACAGGTGATAAAGCCGTATAATGAAAACTATGTACATCCTAGCATGACTGTAATAGTAGAAGATGGAGAATATGCAACTGAAACATGCCCTGAGACACCTTGACTGATCCAAAGTCTCAGCTTGTCGGAGAGCAGTAGAATATAAACCCAGAACTAATGTAACTGGTCTGGCATTATCCTCCTCTGCAAACAGTGTTCTCCCACTATCTTTGCTGACTTAGTGCATTTATGTTACTTTTATAAATAACAATTATATGTAATAGTTTTGTCCCATCTCTGAAAAAATATTGCTACATCCCTTTAAAAGATTGAAGCAGCCAGTATAATGTTCAAAGCAGTTATATCATGGTTAGGTTTCAGCACAGAGTAGAATTTATGGTATTCCTTTTAGAAAAGTTCTTAACTTTCCCAGAATTAAATGGGATTTGAGCTCTGTTGTGGTTTAAGCCCAGCCAGTAACTCAGAACCATGCAGACGCTTGCTCACTCTCCCCCTTACTCCCCCTGCTCCCAGAGGGATAGGGAGGAGAATCGAAAGAATGTAACTCCCACAGGTTGAGATAAGAGCAGTCCAGTAACTAAGGTATAACACAAAACCACTACTGCTGCCACCAATAGTGATAATGATAAGGGAAAGAACAAGGGAAGAGAATACAACTGCTCACCACCTACCAACCGATAACCAGCCCGACCCGTGCAGTGATCTAGACCTTCCAGGTAACTGCGTAACTGCCCCCAGTTTATACACTGGGCATGATGTGCTGTGGTATGGAATACCTCTTTGGCTAGTTTTGGTCAGGTGTCCTGTCTCTGCTTCCTCCATGGAGAACTCATAGCAGCCTTCCAGTATCTGAAGGGGGCCTATAAGGATGCTGGGGAGGGACTATTCATTAGGAACTGTAGTGATAGGACAAGGGGTAATGGGTTAAAACTTAAACAGGGGAGGTTTAGATTGGATATAAGGAAGAAATTCTTTACTGTTAGGGTGGTGAGGCACTGGAATGGGTTGCCCAGGGAGGTTGTGAGTGCTCCATTCCTGGCAACGTTCAAGGCCAGGTTGAATGAAGCCTTGGGTGGCACAGTTTAGTGTGAGGTGTCCCTGCTTATGGCAGGGGGTTGGAACTAGATGATCTGAAAGTCCTTTCCAACCCTAACTATTCTATGATTCTATGATGACTTCTAGAATTCCTGGATGACTGGGATTTCCTATGCAAGCTCATTGTGTAATTAGTGCAGCCCATTTACTCTATGCAGCATCAGCTGTATGATGTGTAGAGGAGACCCTGCCTTTGAACATCCAGCCCAGCACAGGCAACCATGGTGCCAGGAGGAGCTGTGCTTCAGTACCACTCACTTCTGAAGCAGCTCAAACTCCCTCATAGGCTGCCAGTATCTCTTTCTCAGTTGGGGTATAGCTGGCCTCAGATCCTTTGTATCAGACTCCAGTAGCTGAGGGGTCGACCTCAAGTCTTCCCTGGAGCTTTCTGCCAGAGGCTCCAGGTAGGACCATTCTCCCCAGCTGTGGTGTAGAGCAAGTTTTTTACATCCGGTCCGGTCTGGATTGGTCCAAGGGCCACAGCGTGAACTATTTCTCATTTGATTTGTTCAAAGGCTTGTTGTTTCTCAGGGACTCATTTAAATCATTCCTTTTCCAGGTCACGTGGTAGAGAGGGCTGAATCAAACTGTAATTTGGGATGTGCATTCTCCAGAACCCCACAGCACCCAAGAAAGGTTGTGTTTCTTTCTTATTCATTGGTGCAGACATTGCTGTTATCTTGTTGATCATACCTGTGGGGATCTGGAGACATCCATCTTGCCATTTTATTCCCACCCAATAGCACAAGCCCATTGGTACCTTTTTGGGTCTCTGAAGTACCCCCTCCTGAGGCAGTCTATGCCAAGGATGCATGAAGCCTCTGGACCAGTTATACTGGGGTACTTTTCCATTTCCTTCCAGTCAGGCTGATTTCAGCCTCCAGTACAGTCAACTCTTGGGATCCTCCTGTCACTCCAAAACACCCCTTGACAGCTTGATGGCATCAGGGTACATGGTGTACCGGTATCTATTAGAGCCTTATATTTCTGTGGGACTGATGTGCCAGGTCACCTGATCCACACTGTCCAGTAAATCCAATTGCCCCTTAACTTCACCTGGCTGGAGGCAGAGACCCTCTAATAGTGATCACAATATTATTCACTTACATCTTGTAGACAGGGATTAGTCTTCTTTACCACAGGAGCTGGAGTAAAATCAGCTCTTCCACTCCATCTAGGAACCTGCTCTCTAGAGACTGAAGCTGCAGCTTTCATGGGATGATCATTCTTGACCTTTGTTCTCCTCTTCAATTTACACACCTGTTCCTCCAGATCTGAGGTAAGTTTTCCAGCCCATTTCCTCGTATCTTCTCTGTGATCCCACAGGTAAAACCACAGGGTGGCCCATGGCATATACCTCCTATATCTTCTCTCTCGAGTAGTAGGACACCTTTTATTAATAGCTGAGACATGGGCTGGTACACATCAGGAGCTGGATAGATCAGATAGATCATCTCTCAATTGTATGAACTCCTGAGACAGCTTTTCCATAGCTGAAATGATGGAAGAGGTGAAATTGTCTTCAAACTCCCAGAGCTGATGAGTCACTTCATCTACTGTTGGTGGAGCTATGTCATGCCAGGTCATTGATGCCAATGAGTGGGCATATGATGATGGTGCACTCCTTGTAAATTTCTGCCACATGGGTCATGTGCATTCAACTTCGCCTGGATCTACAGATGCATTCCCAGCATCCAGCCTGTGATAGGTCATCTCTACAATGGCTTACTCCCTCAGAGACTGGATGCTTTTCTCTAGAGTAGTCCACTTGGCTGAACAACTCATAACATCATCCTTGTAGGGAAGACTTTCCTTCACAGCTGCTAAGAGCTGCCTCCAAAGATTGAGGGACTTTTTCTCTTTTGCAATTGCTTTGTCAATTCCCCCTTCCCTAGCAAGTGATCCCAGCTGCTTGGCTTTCCTACATTTTAGTTCATGACCTTCAGCCCGATTGTCCCAGCATCAGAGCAACCAGGTGATGATATGCTCCCCTGGTTGATGGGTAAAATCTTTTTGCATAATCTGTAGCTCTGTTGAGGCCTGGGATCGAGAAGTCACCTCTTCTTCTTCCTCTTCCTCTGATCTACATAATAATGACTCCTGCTCTGATGCTGTCCCACATAGATTGTGCTAGTATAGACGTGATGACCACACTGGAAACGCAAGCCAGACCATTTTCATGATCAATGAGTCTATTGTACTACAAGTCATTACCATAAACTACAGTGAAAAAAGAACCTTAGCCCAGGCCACCCTGCAGATAAACACTAAAACAGCAAATACTGGGTGTAAGTAAGGTATGACACACTGAAACCCTGAGATTAAGAGCAACACCTTTGAGAGTCAATAAATCAGCATTGTGACAAGTGATTATTAATCCAAAAAAATAAATGCTTATCACAAATATGATTAGAAAAACTCTGGTCAGATCTGTCATTATCTCAACCCTTCAAACCCCACATTGAGAGCCAAAAATAATTGTCACAGTTTAAGCACAGCTGGTAACTCAGAACCATGCAGCCACTTGCTCACTCACCCCTTTCTTACTCCCCCCTTTCCCAGAGGGATGGGGAGGAGAATTGAAGTAATGTAACTCCCACGGGTTGAGATAAGAACAGTCCAATAACTAAGGTATAACACAAATCACTGCTGCTACCACCAGCAATAATAATGTCACGGGAAAGAGCAAGGGAAGAGAATACAACCGCTCACCACCCACCGACTAATACCCAGCCTGACCAAAGCAGTGATCTAGCCCTTCCAGGTAACTGCCCTCAGTTTATACTGTGCATGATGTGCTGTGGTATGGTATACCCCTTTGGTTAGTTTGGGTCAGGTGTCCTGTCTCTGCTTCCTCCTGGCTTTCCCACCTCCCTGGCAGAGCATGAGACTGAGAAAATCTGTGATCAGAGTAATCATTACTTAGCAACAACTAAAAACACTGTTGTTATGAGCACTGTTCCCAGGCTGAAAGTCAAAAATGCAGCGCTGAACCAACTACTAAGAAGAAAAATGGCTGCTACTGCTGAACCCAGAACAAGCTCTTATGTTCTTTCCTGAATTTGAGTCTTTTTTGAGATTTATTTAATCAAATGCAAAATCATTATTCATACCTCTATAAAACATGGTTTTTAAAGCTGAGACAAGCCACTAGAGCATATAGTCCAACCTGCTCTATAATAAACCAAAGAACTTACTCAGATATGCCTATGTAAGGTAAAACATATCATATAAACTACTAGATTAAAAGAAGTAAAGCACTTAAGCAGCTGAGGAAGCAGAATCTCATTTTAACATAATACATTAAGGCAATATGATATTGATATAAAATACAAACCATACATGAAGCTCTGACTCAAGTAGCAAGGCATTTTCAAAGAGTGGATAGTAATAATTCCTAGCTAAATGGAATCTCTTTGCACTTTTTAAGCATTAGGGAAGAACAGAGAATGATGTAGCCTAAAAGTCTTTAGTGGAGAAATTTCCTTCCAGATGCCACTGCAGCTTGCTTTGGGGATCAAAAAAATACCAACTGATGCAGTATTTTTTGATGACCACTTCTTTTTTCTGCAGATTCTTCTAGAGTCCTCTGTATGCATTGTTATAGGATGAGATCAGCTTCCAGTTGTACAATAAGGAATGTGGATAACATCTGCCACATTTAGTTTGTTCACTCATGGGAACACTCAAGAAAGTGAAATGCTTAGAGGACTGCTTTGTTTGGAGAAGGGGCAAGGTAAAATATTTTATAATTTTGTAATTTCAATAGCTAAGCCTACATGTTTCCATGAGGGAAGGCAGGATGAATAAACATGTTTGCACCTGATGAGAAAATGGTGCAGCTTATGAGATACTCTATTCCTGTAAGTTTTTGTGTCTCAATCTCAGATCAGTTCCCTTCATCACTACGTCATCAGAATAAATAGGAAATTTTCTGGAATGGCAGGCAATTTTTCCCAGTGCCAGTACCACTGGTTTGGTTTAATTTTGCTTTTTTCCTACTGTGATGTAAAAACTTTGTGGAGGTAATTCAAACTTCCATCAAGAGATAGAAATGAAAGAGGTAATGAGTTGAAGATATCGACAACAATTTCAGAAGTATTAGCAGTATTGGCATTCTATGCCTCTTCCACAAAGTCTGTAAGCAGGATCCATATTTTCAATCAGTGTCAAACCTTCCATTGTTTCAGGAAAGTTACAAGAGGCAAACATAATTACTCTACCAGAATATGCATCCTTTGCACCCACTAATTAACAGAGAAGAAAATAAAGAAGAGAAAGATATTCCCATATGTAGCTGAACGTTATATTTTTTACTTTCTTATTTTAATTTTTTTTCTAACCAACAAAAGTCTTCCAGTTTCTAATAACTTTTCCTTTTTTCTATATCACTCACATTGTTACTGCAAAACACCAATCAAAACAATCCTGGATGATTTGTCTCATTTCCAGTGATAGGGACTCAGTAATGAAAGTACAAGTCAGATCTCAGAAAAGACACCAACCTCTGACAACAAACAAAGCTCCAGGAATACCTTCCCTGCTTTGCCTGTGCAGCTACAGTGCTAATGATAGGTCCATCTTCCACTGAAGTACAGAACACAGTTAGACTCGAAGACAGCACGCATTTCTCATGCTGGAATATGAAGGTAGAGGAAAACAATAGGCAGTACACTGTGAAGATCATCTCTGTGCCTTGAGTAAGGACAGCATCAAGGTCTTTATTCATTGCATCCCAGGCGTGGGGGAACCGCTGTTGCAGGGGACTTCTCCAAATCAGACAAAAGCTAATCTCTGTCTTTGTCATGACACTACTAATGCAATCATTTAGATCATAGTAAAAATACTTTTCTACTAAAGCAGAGCCTGCTGAAGTCAAGTCCACTTACAAGGGGTTTTTTGTTTTTTTTTTTTTTCGTTTAGCAGTAATTTAGTCTTTTGTTGGTATTCTGGATAAGATTAAACTTCTAATAGTGTTATGATTTCTATGTGATTTTCAGGGACCCTTCATATTTTGATCAAACAGGGAAAAGCCTAAAGGACTCTTTGGTTAGTGATAAAACATAAAAATGGAAGGACTCAAAATGGTTGGAACAGTTCCAAATTAAAATAGAGACAAAATACGTATAAAAAATACAATTATTTTAAAATATGAAGGTTAAAAATATTTTGTTCAGGGTGAGACAGCAAGTTAAGAGATTTAAGTTTCATGTATATTTATGTGGTGGTCAAATGTCATTTGTTATGGAATATTGGCTTTCCCTCTATTATAGCTCAGAATGTGTATATGATTATACGCATTCACATGTCAGTATTATATGAAGAGCAAAAATATATTACAAGGCAGTTATATGTAGTTCTTTGAGTTTTTGAACACCCACAATGTACACCATGACATATTTTAAAACATTTTATTTGGAAAGGAATTTTGGAAGTTTGATATGCAAATACAATCCCTTAATAAAATACACAAGGTTTCTGAATGTTCAGCTATAGAATAACACTTTCATATACTCTTCTATATACAGGTAGAATTTAAATGCCTTTGTTTCAAGAATTTTTTGTGTGTTTGTTCCTAATATTTCAGTTAATTATATCATCAAAGGTTTCCCCAGCAATATTTTATTCTGTGATGCTGAGCTTTACCTTTTAGTTTTAGGCTACTTGATTTCACTGGATGTGCCCTCTAGCCTTTCAAGTTTATTTGTATTGGGCAAGAAGCCAATGGTGTTAATGCACAGAAACCAGGTAACTGTCAGGACTACTGCAGCAGCATGTCTAATTTTGTTGTATTAAAGCTGTCACAAAACATTAAGTAAGAGATTATATGAAGTATGTGTAGGGCAAATAGTTTATAATGTAATAAAGTAATAAAATTTTGAACAAGCTAAAACATGATCCCCTTTATGTTCTTCCTCCCCTCCTCCCCACCCCCCACCCCCTTTTTTCCTGGTTTCTTCATGTTATTCCCCATTCTTTCCTAAATCATCGCTGAAAATCCAAATGGAGATGTGAACACTTGTCTGTCTGTCTATCTAATTACATATATTTGTATTTAAAGTGTTTTACATGGATGTCCCAAAGATCTTTTATGTATTTATGTTCACCTGGTTATTTTCTTTAATGCTTCTAGGGAAGAAAATAACTCAGTGTACTGGATGCGTAACAGAGAATTTTAGTCTCTCTTAGGTCCTCCAGATGTTGCAGCAGTCAATTAAATCTTAAATGGAGATACTTCTTTGGCCCTAGAGCAGCACAAATACATTTTTAGGTCCATTTTATGAATAAAATATTCATTAGTAATAGAGTGTTATGCCATGTCCGTTTCAGAAAATAGAAGCTGCAGGAAACAGTACATTCTGTCCGAAGAAATGTGGAAATGGAAAGTGCTGACTTGGTAGTAAAGATGATACTGCTGTACAGATTCCCTAAGATGTCTCGAGAGGTAACACTTCTTTGTGGAGCAATAAAAATCAAGACTTAGAATAAGTAGTTGCAGAAGTATCAATACAAGAGAATGCAGCCATATATCAATCAATTTACCCACACTATTGAGCTGATTTGGCCATCATTTTATACTGATGGTATTCACAGCTCACATAGATTCATACTCTTCCAGGAGGTCTGGAATGAAGGCTGAAAGAGATACCTGGTGCAGGTTTGAAGACTGTAAAGATCCCACACACTTGAGTCTATGGGTCTGGTCCAGTGTTTTACTATTAAAAATAAACATACCCCAAGTGCAGAAGGTAGTTTCTGCTGACTACTACTCCCTTCATCTTAATAAACTAACTCAAGTATTGAGACTGTGTGAATAAACTTTCTTTCCCTCCACAAAAAGCTACATGAAATAGGGACTGGTAGGCTGTTTGGTCCAGACTCACTACTGTTGTGTTTTGCTGTTGAATTTAACATGCAGATTTAACCAGATTAACTGTAATCTGAGGGTCAAAGACATATGGTGGCACATGAAAGGACAGCTGTCAGTGAGACAATGTTTACATGAAAGACCCCAACTGTGGCAGTGTTGCAGATCTTTCAAGGAAGCTTCTGCTTCTCTCTGTTCTCTAAAAGACTTGTTCTGAAAATTTCTGCTAACCCTCGCAGCTATTTTTGACACAAACAGTATTGTTATTTCCTTGATTCACTGACAATTTTTTCCCAGGTTTTCTTACATTTCAGTTCAAAAGGAGGAAAGCCAGTTCTGTTCAGCCTTACAGCAAGGGGGTGGGAAGTTTTTCCCCTGTTGTGTAAACTGTGGTGTTAGCTTTAAGTCTAAATATTGAACCTGTCAATGTCTGTTGAATGTGCTGTGAGAGAAAGGAAGCTAAAACCATGTTGTAACATAAACTGAAGAATAACTTGTATAAAACATATTTTAAGTAAGACTCTTCCCACTGAAGGATTCTGGAACCCAGGAAACAGGATGGGGGAAGGAATTTCCCTCCCTCCTTCATTCTTCCCTCAGTTTCCTGATAACAGTATTGACTGAGTGGCAGCAGCTTACAATGGAGGAGTGGTGATCAGCTGTAATTTGCCTTAATTCTTCCTTCCTTGAAGAAGTGAGACAACCCAGGCTGACAAAATGTGGCCCTAGATTTCCCCAGGGAAAGTCAAGTTGGAAATGCTGTAATGTAGAGTTTGACTTTAAAAGTGTGAGAGAGATGCAAGCTGAGGCTCAGGTGGCCGTTTCTGACCTGTAGCTAATGCCCTGTAGTTTCAGCTTTGATTAAAACACTAAGCTGCTCGTACAGATTCTCAGTAATGCAAAGATACAAAACCAGATAATCAAAGAAAATACAGTAAAAATAGAAATCTCTAAAAATTTAATCTCCTCTAGCATTCCCTAACAAGATTTTTGAAGATCATTGTTACTGGCTCAATGCATTTTATTTCAACCTCTGTACAAGTACACATTAAAAGCACAGAATTTATAACACCCTTGTAGAATTTCTGGGAAAACACAGAATCCAGAGTTTCTTTAATTTTTCAATAATAGCTTACCAACCATGTTAATAATTAATTACATGTATATTTTTTTATTATTATTATTACACAAACATTTAATAAACACTAAAGATCTGGAAATTGTAACTACAGGCTTGGAAAATGTACTCAGCTGTACTCATTTAAGTGAGATGCTGGCTTTTGAACTGAATTCAGAAACAGAAAAATGCTTCTGATGATGTAGATTTCAGGAATTAGAGACATGAGAGTGTCTATTAGGGCTACAACAAGCCTGGTATAAAGACTCATTGCATCATGTTGCTGAAATAGTTAACAAGTAATTTGGCACACCACTGGGAAGTAATTTCTCCTATTTGCATGGAGCTAGAGCTAACATTCAACCTTGAAGAAATATTTCATTCAAAAATCTGCTCATAGACTTTTTATATTTAAAGGAATTCATAAATTGTAACAAAGCTATTTCAGCAGGAGTATTGAAATGGAAAAAAAAAAGACTTTTCATCCTGCATTCATCTGCCATTGTCAAAATTCAGAAAATTCTTTACATTTTACTATCAAGAAAACCACATAAGTACTAGCTTTGTTGAGAAGAAGAGGATGCTGAGTACATACAAGACTCTTAACAGTTTGTTTCCTTCAGGTACCATGATTTTACATTTGAATTTGACCCAAGAGATGTGCTGAGAAAAAAAGAGTCTTCTGTGAAACCATCATATTTTTGGCTCATTTTAATAGGCAGTGGTTTCATGTCAAAGAGACATTTCACATTTGTTACAGTTGGCAGTTGTTTGGTTTTTTTTTTCTTTTTTAGGGACCTTTAAAGCTCTGATTGGAGCTGCAGCAAGCTTGTCACCAGAGGATCAGACTCAAACCCTTTCAGTTGTACAAGCCCTCTGCATTTTGCTTGGAAGGAAACTGGCACCAAAATTTTGCCACTGAACTAATGAGAAAGAAAATCTCCTTGAAACTGGTGGAATTCTAGTCACCTTCATGTTACCCATTCAGACTGAGACCACTGCATGATCTTCTTTATTTCATATGTGATTTTTAGTTTGGTTCTCCTTGGAAACGTGGTTTATGCAGCTGTGTTACTTATTTGCTGGTTGCTCTATCCTAATGCTTTTTTTTTTCTTTTTGTTATTGGTCATATTCAAACAAAAGTAGTGATGCAAAACTTAAGGAAAATTGTGTTTCTGTAAAATTAATTAAAATCAGTGTAATAAGAAGAAAGATCCAAATCAGTGTTCCTATTGAGAAACAAGCATTCATATACATTATCCTTGGCAGCAGGCTGTTTTCCAGTTGGCACAGGATTGCTGGCCACCTAATCAGCCAGCACACAGCTCAGGAACTAGCTGTAGCATGAGCTGCTACCTGTGAGTGAAGGTATCCTAGGCACTAGGAATGAGAAAGGAGTTACTGTGGTTTGAGGATGGAAATGAAAGGACTTCTGGCCAAAGGATAGAAATCCATAAGAAATCAGGCTTTTTTATTTGCATTGCTCACCAAAAACTTAGTTTTATGTAGCCCTAAATATCTTATAGTAGAAGGAAGTTAAACACTGTAATAAAAGGACTGTGCAAACTGAAATACTTTGGCTATAACTGAAACAAGAAAAAAAATCCATCCTCTGTCTATTTGTATACGAGTATGCTCAACTTTAAAAAATAAAATTAACTGGGGGTTATTCTCCTTTGAAGGCTGTTGATGTCATAGTTCTATTTTCTAGGTGAGCAGTAGGTAATAAGAGATGCAATTATATTAAAAGTAAAGTATTCATTGGTATTACAAGTAGTTTTTATATACAGAGTAGTATTTCTAAAAATATGTTTCATAATCTCATAGGTAAGACTCAATCTGAAGCCGTCTATGCTAAAATAAAAGCTCTTCAGCACAGTACAAGGCATAAGAATATTTTATATTTGTTAGATATTGTGCAGTTATAAAGCAGCTTTCTTTTTAAAAATATATAAGAGGGCAGTGGTAAAAAAACTGCAGAGGCAACACACTTGAATAATCCTAAATCAACACGTGTTTCTTGCAGGCCCTTTTACTGCATAGTCATTGTCTCTCATGGAGGCTGTTTGGGCACATCTCTCAGGCAGAATCCTTGCAAGTCACTGCCACTTGGCAAGGCAGGATGGTCCAGTTGAATGGCACAAATTTACCTACACTGCAGCTTTTGGAAAGGACACTGCCTAACTAAGGTAGTTGCTAGCTCATGGGAAAAGGCAACTATGTTCCCAATTTTCATTCCAACATTTTCTCTGATGACTGAAGTAAAATCTCACTAATCTTAGAAGTCATAGCCATGAACTTCAAAACATTAGCCTGTAACAACACTTATCAAAACTCTAAGGCAGATATTTGTGTGCACAAATTGCTATCATACATTCTGTGGTGGTAATCCATTACACATATCTCTCCATTAAAAAAAATAGTACATTTTAACGATAATGTAAAGCTTAGGCTTTATTAATGTTTAATGTTAAATGCTGTTAGTGAGTTGTTAGAATCACATACATATCTGCAGGAAATCACTAGGAGTCTTCTCATTATCTTCCAGGATGAGATGATGAACTGCTGAAAGAGGAGGAAAGAGTTGTTATAGATCTCAAATTTCATTACGCATTTTTTAAAAAAGTCCCCCACCAAATATGTAAAAAAACAATGAAAAGTTAGTAGGTTGGCTGATCGGCTGATCTGATCATGCTTCTATAAGCTTCATTGTGAGTTTCAGTGTAATTGATTTCAAGAATAAGACTTTCAGGATATGAACCACAAACTATTAATGATGAATTGAGAAATTTCCCTTTGTTATTTAAACATCACATGACTCAGTTTTCGTGAGTGAGATAGCTGTTTCACTTTGAATGTCCTAAATGATGTAAATGGGCATTTTAATCTTATTCAAATTTTTTGAGAATCCTAATTCATTTACCCACTAATTACTTAACAAACAGTATACAGTGAAATGAAGAACGGGTGTTAAAACAAAATGTTCTATAATACCTGGCACAATTCCCAGAAATCAAGCTATTTCACATCCTTGATGTGCTGCCAAATGTTTTTGTTGTCTTCCTCCAACAGTGTAAACAAATATGGTGGTGGTGGCTGGGGGGAGGCCGGAAAGCCTTGAGGTGGGACCGGTTTTGTCCTTGTCTACAGCACATCTGTACCCCCTGCTACTTCCAAACTCTTCTGCAGATCTGATTTCCCACATTACTGCAGCATAAAGGAAGTTTAAAGGAGCTGCATGTATACTTCATAGGAAGGTAATAAGGCATTGCAAGACTAACTTCACACTTCGCTCATCTGTCAAGGGGGTCTCCCCTTCCCAACAATACCCCAATGTTTTGGTAGGCAGGCTCCAGCCCACTTAGCCAACAAGGAGGCATGGGTGGAATGTCAGGTATGTCTACAGAGCAAAGTAGTGCAGGCAGCCTGACGCCAGGAGAGAATAGGCAGGTACCTATTGAGTTACAGGATTTCTACAAATCTAATCCACGTGTAATGTGAGACTTATTACAGAGTCAGCCTCTGCCAGGGCTGTGAAAAGTCTGAGGATATGAACAGCCCCAGAAACAATGATCCCAGTTAACTCATTGCAACCCAACATCAGTTGACCAAAACTAACGCTGTCTTACCATTCTAATTCATTTCTTTAAAGCAATTACAAGCTGTATCTTATTAAGTATTTAATGGCAAATGCAAGAAATTACTGATAAGACCATGGGTGACATTGTGTCTACTGTAACATTGCATGTTTTTATTAAGTTTATGTTTATTGACTGATAGGTGCAATATCTGCAATTTAAACAAGAGCATTTAACATGGGAAGTATTTTTGTATATTGGAAGCAATAAACCCATTCTCAACTGCTAATAATACAAACAATAAAAATCAAATGTTTTGAAATCTTGTTACAATTAAAGTACTCCTTGTTGATTTTGGGGGGGGGGGCACATAGGGAATAAACTACAGCATTTAAAAATGGCTGGCTGTTACAAGCCTCCAATGTCAGATAAGAGCTCGTACCCACTCATTAGATACCATTTTAGTCACACATCTCTTGTATTTTGTATTCTCAGCTAATAAAGTTTTTCATCTGATATCTGACCTAACTCTGTCAAACAATTAAACACAGCCTCTCTCAATCAATTAACATTTTATTTGTATGCCATTGACCATAAAGAACAAACTGATTTTATATTGTGGTTACTGAATTCTCACATTTCTAAAAATGGTTGGCAGTTTTTCAAGTTATATCTGAAAGACAGAAATTTAGAAATGGTAATAAATGATGTTGAATCCATGCTTAGAGTTGTACCTTGCAACAGACTAGTGATTTTGTTCCTGTCCTCAGGCTGTTTAATGGCTACATGACACCTTTAGAAAAGGTCAACTGCTATGGGGTCTGATATTATCTGTTCATCAGTGATACCCATCTGGCTATTTACTGACACATATATTCTACTTTAAGCAACCAAAAGCAAACAAGGCTTTGGAAGAATAGCTACCCAATCATGACAGAAGTTGAAAACTGGTTCAGGTTAAATGGAGAATTATCATTTTTCCCAATTTTTAACCATTTTGTGATTGATAAAATCAGAAATTTAAAGATCATTTGTAATTAATATTTTTTCTCTCTACTAGAATTACAATATAGAAATATCTTATTGATTTCTACATAGAATGGGAAAACACATTTTATGTATTTTATGTCTGATCCAAATGACGTGGAAAATTTATGACTTTTATTCTTTATGGCTCACATAATTTGAGGATCTCCTGTATCTAAACATAGAGGAAATGGACATAAGGATTATAAGATGACCAATGACATAGTATAAAGCCTAAAAATTGCTTTAGCTACCTAGGTGCCTAATGAGGGCACTGTATTTGGCCAGATTAAAGAGGAGCTACTATGCTGTGGAAGATACCATGCAAACCAACCAGCTGGAAAATGTTAAATACGTGTTTACAACATGCCTGTGTAGGATAAATCTTTGCTTAGTAATAGCTGGACAGTCCACTTTTTCTGTACAGCCTGTAAAGATAGTTTCATAACAATTTTCCAGAGTTGTTAAAAAGATGGAATAAAGACTATGCTTCTACATTTAACTTCTTGGACCTGCCACTCAAACTAAGGATTTCAAAACCTTAGGATCTCACATGTAAACGCCTCCCATGATTTTCAACTGTAAGTAAAGACAATCAAAGCCTACACAGAATGTGACATTTTGGAATATCATTTTTAATACTTATAGACAGTAACAGTATTTCACCCATCTCAATATGCATGAGTAGAGTTATTTATCTCCTTCTGACCAAAAAAATTGTAATGAAAGTTCAAAGCCTTGCAGCTTCGTGATACTTATTTGGTAGTTGCAAATGCTCAGATATTTGCTTTTTTACAATTTACTACATTCTATCTTAGTAGAAACTTATAACCCCATTTCCTGGAGATCCAGATTAAAGTTGATGCTAACATTTAGGTTGTCACATAAGGTCTTAGATTGTCTAGCATTCTTTACTTCTCCCTTTGATTACTATTATCTCTGCATAACCTCTGTGGTAGGTAAAAAGACACTGTTAATCAGTGCTTACATTGTGTAGCCCCTAAGAAATAGCATTCAAAACCTGGAAGAGCAAGAATCTACAGGGTAATCTACAGTAATCTTCTCAACACTAGAAACACTTTTGATTGGAATGATAATGCAGCTGAAAAGGTAGCAACTTTTAAGAAAGTCTTCCTGAAGTTATGAGCACATTAAAACAATGACAGTGTAGTTCTCTTTTTTATTTTAAAGCAGAAAAAATGCAAAGTTTCAGTAACCTTACCTAATAGGTTCCACAAAATATTACAAAATCCTGTAAACTGTTGGTGTCTGTGGGATCCATTACAAATTTGCCTTTCTGTTACTAGACAGATGGAATATGTGAAAAACAGTGGCCATGTCCTTGCAACTAAATAGATAAAAAAATTTCTGGATACACTACTCTCTAATACACACAAAAAGGATTAGCTTATTAACATATCCTGTGTCATTTTTCACTTAAGTCTAGAAATTCTAGCCTTCCCAGTCATTACTTATATTTATACAAGATATATTATTCACCTGACATATTAAATCCAATCTAAGTCTCACTATATTTGGTATTTTGGGGTTTGCTTTGGGGAGAAGTTCTGTTGGAGACTGAACTAGTCACACATTCATGTCAACTTAGCATCAGGCTTTAAGCTCAGCATAGTTACACTAACATTAACATGTAAGTAAATGTGTTTAGATAGGCAGCTTCCTTCCACCTTATTATTCACATGTGTAATTGTTCATAAACAATGGCCATGCTAACCATTCAAATTTGGTATCTCAAAAGGCTTGCAAAACAAAGCTGTTTAAGAAATAGGATGAAACTTTTTAAAATCACAGTTCTGAAAATACTGAAAATATTGTTTTTATATCTACATTTAAATTACTGCCATTCTTTTCTAAATTGAACTTATTTGTGAGAAATCTTATTTTTTCTTTAAGATCTCTAAAAGAGACTTAAAAAAGCTAATTTTATATTCCTAAGCTTCTTGCAAAAGCATAAATGATAAATCTCTTGCATGTTAATTTCCAACCCCCACACATTATCTTTTCTGAAAGCTTCTGGAACCTTTCAAATATGTACAAGATAATTCATAAATAACTCATCTAAATATTATTAAAAACACACTTGAGATATTTGTCGTACTGACTAATATACTATTGAGAGTATATGCAAATGCATTGTTTGAAAGAGATGAATGATAGTCAGGTCAATGAAGCTCTTGTAAAAACAAGAGAAGGGCAAGCACCCCCATGCTGGGGAACAGAATTTTGACTAACAGAAAAGTACAGCTAAAAGTAAAAGCTGGTTTAGAATAGTCACCAGAGCTGTTAAATATCTGACTGGGATTTTATGCTTTCCAGAAAATTCAATGAATATACCAATATAAAAATATTCAAACTGAACCCTTAATGCACTGATAGAGAAGTTAGGATTTTTGCTGCACCATTTCCTCCCATCAATCTGTAGGGCCTTTGAAAGACAACTAAGAAACATAAGCCATTTGTGGGTTCATTGGAAATGCCTTACAGGGATGTCTGCACTTCACTACAAAATGTTTATGTATGTGAAATACAGATATAAAATCTTTCAGAAATTACAGACATTTTTATTATTTCCCATATTCATGCTGTATTTATAAATTTAAGGGGTGAGCTAATGACTTTGCAAAGCAGGTAGCTAGCTGGAAAACCTTTTCCTGACAGTTTCCTTGATCTTCTTCAACATACTAAAGGCCAGGGCTTAGGCCCTGCTTTGGGCATTTTTTGAACGTAATTGACACAAACTATCTAGTCCTGCAGTCATCTCTGCTACCCAGTCTCTGTTGGGCTCATGCGTGGAAGAATAGGGCTCTGGGTACCTGCTGACAAACTGGGATTCTGGCACAGCCCATGCTAAGTTGAAGATTGAGACCTTCGGAGACTGATTCAGTCAGTTGACAAAGTCCAATTCCCCCAGCTTTGTGCTCTGGAGTTCAGGTTCAGAATGGCTTCTTCAGGAAGTCCTGGTAGACGATGTGGGCAGATGGCTAGTTCATTTTTGTGATTTGCCTTTGGCCTGCTTGGCTTTAACTCTGTAACTGTACACAGTAGCTAATATTTAATGTCCTGATTTACAAGTCTGCTGCTGTTAACAATTTTTTTGCCTTACTGTTGGCAGAAATTTAGGCTCTCTGGGGGTTTCTCTCTCTTCAGTGAAACTAACTACTGAGTATCAGTGCCAATGTTCACAAAAGTAATCTGTTCTGTTTCATGTGATTCTATGAAGTCACTTTTGAAATGCCTGAGAGATGTGTGTTTTCTACAATATGCTACCCATGCCTTTAATTAAAAATTGAAAACTCCCCTAAAAAATTATTTTCAGTCAGAAATTCTAAAACATGAGCAGAATATGGTAATGCTGGCTGTGAATTGCTTTAAACCTGATTGGGATCCGATCCTATGAACAAAACTGAAAAGAAGCGTTCCACAGCACTGCCTCTTGTTTTGGAATGGCCATCATATCTTTGGACATAATAAAGTCCTACGCACAAGGATTGTCTCCACTTTGTTCTGTGTGACACTGATATGCTTCACTGCTTCAGTTCATCCCATGGAGCAAATGCCCAGTCTCCTCTTCCCTCAGAGATAGGCTGGGGCTGCTTCTATCTGCATTCATGGTCTCTCCCCACGGGCTGCAAAAGAGCCCGTGGTACATTTCTGTCAGATATCTCACTTGCAGGATGGTACTGATATTCACTTTCAAGAATCATGAGGAACAGTGGGTACCAGGTTTAGCATTTTAGAGAAATGAATGCCCAATCCAGCCTTTTACATGTATTGGGCTGCATGCAGACTCAGGCATTCATTGTTGCTGGCTCGTATCATCTGACTTCTGCTTTCAACCCTTGCTTTGCAACTGTTATTTTTTTGGTTTTGTTGCAGGCAGAAATTATTGCAGGATTAAATGATTTGAGGATCTGAGCACCTCAGCAGAAGTTAAAATGTCTTTGCCTTAATCTAGTTGTGCTTTCTCTTAACCCTGGCCATTTTGCACAGATTGCAAGTTAGCTAATGCTCAGCTGTTGTGTCAGGAGTGCTGCCACCTGCCCAGCCCTGGCATCCTGAGCTGATGAATGTCACCAATTGCCTCCAGCATAAGTGAATGGGCTGCCTCCCAAATTATTAGCCTGGAAAAAGCTTATGTATCTTAATGGCATCCTAAAAATGGGCCTTTAAAATTAGATCTTCTTGAAACTCACAAACTGGTCAGAGATAAATGCTGCAAATATTAAGTGAAGACCCAGAAGCAGTCAAGTGTGTGATGCATCCATATCCACTCCCAGATGTAAGAAAAGGCAAAATAATGATTAGTGTCATCATCATTAGCCAACATTTAAAAGGATAGCATTTTACAGCTCAGCTAACAGAAAAGCTTATTTCAGGCACGTTGTGATAAGAAGTCAGAAGACCTGTTCTAACAGTGCATGAAGGTATTGGCAGTCTCCCAGAATATTTCCAGCAAGTGCAAGACCAGCTACTCACCATAGAAAGGCAGCTGGATAAGGCTAACATAAAACGATGGCAGTATATGAACTGTGAAAGGGGAATCTTGTGTTTATAAAAGGTTGGTTGCAGTTATCTTTCCAGGAGTGTAAAGGTTGCAGAAAGTCTAACAGCTCATAACCTGAAATGTTTTGTTCATTTATTTATCCATTTATACACACAGCTGAGTTTGCTAGAGCCTGATTTGCAGCTACAAGGAGAGATCCTGAGTGAAACAGATACCTTTTATATTGGAAATAGTGATAACTATTAGGGAACTATAGAAATAATAATAAATCCCTGCTCCAGACATAACAGTGAGATCTGGTTTTATAATCAACTAAATCACTCATTTTGACTCATACAGACTACTTCTTTTCCAGGCATAATTTAAAACTGTACAGCAGTATTATGTGCAAGCATTTACACATCAGTACTCTTCTTTTTAATTTGCTTGAACAATGCAAAAATATGTACCAGAAATGTTTTACTCTTGCTCCTACTGTTCACCTTTTCTGTAATCTAAAAAGAACTGCTCTTCCAGGTGTAGTTTTGATTCCCCGTCTCTTTTTTACCGTATAATTCGTTTCATTGGGTGAAAGACAAAGCTACATTCTTTAGTGAAAACTAAACCAAAAATCCTGTTTCATCAGGAACTATACTAATAGCTTTATTCTTTCCTATGCTTAATGATTTCAATAATGGTTTTGCCAGGTTTTTAAAATCAACTTTTAAGTTTATTTTAAAATTTCAAAATAAGAGAATTAATGTGATATAAATATTCAAATTAATTTACACAGTCATATTCACAGTGCTAGCAACTCTGATATTCTTTAGAGCTTCTCTTAGCATGATATTTTACCTTGTTAAATCTCTTCCTGGATACAATATATAGTTTGTGAGGTTTATGTCATTTTCCAAAAGCTGAGTTGTTCCTTTATATTTTCATGCTTACAAATTGAGGAAAAGCAAACAGATATATATAGGAAAAAATGTTCTTTAATGATGAATATTCGTTAATGAAAACAGATTATCCTGTCATGCATACAGCAGATCAGTCACATCATCTAAAAGTATGTATGTCATATGGCCTTTCTTTTTAGCAATGTCTGTTGCAAACCAACCTAAGTGGAACTGTGTTTTCTAACTGGAAAGGACTGGAAATTTTGCTATCAAATTTATCTTTAAAAATAGTTGCAATAGTATAATTACAGATATGGTATATAAGGTTCTGGTTTGTAAGCAGTGTTTTTACATTGATTTATAGAATTTTGCAAATGTGATAGGGATGTGGTCTGATGTTATATTTGTGCTGCTAACTCAAGTGAAGCAGATACTTGCTCAGTCTCTGTGAGAGTGAAATAGCCATGCCTGTGACTCCAATTTTTCCTGGGTGCTGGAATGACAGACTGGCATGCGTAGAGAAGGGTCAGGACAGGGGAGATAGTGGCTATGCCTGTCCCACTTCTTCAAGCAGAAAGCCCAACTCCCAGAGAAAGCAGCTCTCTCCCACATCCACTTCATTCTGGCAGCAGTGGCTCAGTCTGTCTTGGGGAGCTGCATTCAGTTTTTTCTTGTAGCTCTTTCAGGCACCCCTGGAAATGCTATTGACTGTGACAAAAGGTTGGACTGTTCTTTGTTTGAATTGTCTGGTATGTACCTGAGTTTGAATGTCTTTATTTCCTAAATAGTAGGCTTTAAAACAAATACTTCAAACAAATGTTTGAGTGTTGGCTCCATCCTTCTGTCTCTTGCCAATGTAAATAAATAGTTTTCTGTGTAGATGAGGATGCACTATTATATATAAAACCAGTAATGTTACACGCAGAGTGAGGTAGTTTAAAGTGTCTGGGGAGGATGAAAAAGCAAAACTCCTCTTGTGTAGGCATTTGTAATTATACATGTACTTAATTGCTGTTGTGACGGTTCCATTTTTCCCACTTGCACATACTGATGGGCCCATAGCTCTGACTCTGGATGCTCAGTGGAGAAAAGAAGGAATAAAAAGCTTCTGCTCTGTATTTTAGATTTTATTTAAAGATGTTTCCTATCAGTGATAAGAGAACAATCTGTAACTTGAGAAGGAAGTGGCTCTTGTCTTTCTGCATTGCTTGTCCTAGGGAATGTTGAAGAACTCATTACATACTCCAAATAAATGGAAGTTGCAGTACTCCCAAAATGCTGTCTGATTTCCTTCCGCTAATTAAGATCTCCTACACATGTTAGCATACTGGCTGCTACATAGACCATAACCAGTCTCTACATTATTGCTTGATCTTTCTATTTTTCTGAATTTAGCTAAAATTTCAAAGATTATTTTAGGTTTAAAAATAAAGTTTAGGTTTAAAAATAAAGTATTATTTTATGGACTAATATCTTCTACTTTTATTGTTAAGGCAGTCATTTCATACTGCATCCTGCTGGATCTTGTGACAGGTCTCCCTTTACCCACTTCACAGAGAAAAGAAAATCTAGTTCAAGTTTAGGTTGAATACATTTAATTCAAGTGATGTCACCACAATATGTTTTATTCTGAAGGTTCTAGTTCACACCTAATATATTGGCCAAGGTGGCCACTGTCCCAGCCTAGGAAGATGCTGCTCCCTTTCCAGGCCTAGTGATTCTGGGATCAATCTCTAGATCATTTGTGGACAGGAGGTCAAGATCTTTTCAAAATCAAAATTTATTTGCAGACAGAGTTTAAGCACCACTATGAGGGAAAGGCAGTCAGAGGTCTGACCATTGACAGTCCTCCAGCCTAAGGACTCTGAGCGCTACAATGGTGCATTACATATTCAGTAAGTTTGCCTACTCCCATATGTGGGATGGCCATGTGCAAGAGTCATACCTTGATATCCCTGAAAGACGTGCAGTTCTGCCCATATGGGTGGCAACACATGAACATGATTGATTAATAAAAAGTGTATGTCCTTTCCTTGCCCTCTTGTGGAAGTGAAGTCAATCTAAAGTTTCAATATGTTACTTTTATTTTCCAGGGCCTCAGCAGAACAGCCAACTCTGCTTAACACATTTCCTATTTTGATCTGAACAACTGTGTTACTCTAGCAGGAATTTTCATTTTTAGTTATTAAAAATTAGCACATAAATTAGCATGAGTTTCTCCGTGGGAAACAGTAGGAATAATGTTACACCATACTGACCATTAAAGAAAACTAGCTTTTCTAGTGAATGTCTGTAATGTAAGGAGGAACTTTGCTTACATGTTGTGCTTTAAGTTAAACTGCTATGAGCTGAGAGTCCTCTAAATCTAAATGTGCATTCTTATTAGTGTAAGTTCTTTTGTGAATGAACTCTTCAAATATGAAGATATAGTCTTTTTCTGCATAGCCAATACCCCTTCCATAACTATCTAATTCAAACAAATAAATACAAAACTATTCACTCATATTTGCAATAATGATGTCCAACTGGAGAGTCATGTAGCCACCAATATTACTGACAGAATTCTTCCCTGGAAAAACAAACAAACAAACAAACAAACATGCATCTTTCATGACTTAGAAACATGTATTGAAATATTAACAGATGAGATTTAAATGTATAAGTTTTCATGATCAACAAACATAATTTGTGGGCAAATTTCATAGGTTGTATCTTTATTCAAAATCTGTAAACAATTTGACATAATTTGCCTTAGAAATGACAATAGAAATATTTCAAGATTTATTCAAGAGCAAGAAAACTTCTTCGTGCCAATTTTTCCACATACCTTTCAGGGTAATGTTAATTGTATCATCTAGTAATAACAGAGCTAAGAGCAACTAAAATGCAAAACATGAAATAAAGTCTAAGCTTTTGACAGCTGTTGAATCAGAGGCTTCATACCCTTTTTTGCTGTGGTCACCAATGAATGATCCTGGAATCTCATAGGCTGAGCCTTTTCATTTTTCCTTGAAGAAAATATCGGGACTGTGACTTTTAGAAGACACCTCTTCTGAAGCATCTTGCTACTTAGAACCTTCACTAGTAAGAAACTAAACCAATACTTTTGAATTGAATAACAGATTAGTTCACACAAAAGATTATATCAATATTATCTATCATATCAGTATTTCAAATCCTCCTGTCAGAATAAACAGAGCCAAAGAATTCTGTGACCTTTTAGGTTTCATATGACGGGTCTCAGCAGCACTGCACAACTTCATGACTTGTTCTTGTTCTTGAAAATTCTACCCTAAAAGAACTATATAGGGGAAAAACTATGGTAGTCGCAAACTGTGTGAATGCAAGCATTTTGTTTTTCTGATTTTCTTTGTTGTTTTTTGTTAAGTAAGTCTAAATCAGATGAAATTCATTCTCCTGTAGGTTGGTCTTTCTCTCTCCTTTGGGTACTTGAAGAAGTTAAAACACCCAGCTCTAGAATTAATAAAAATTGACAGTAAATAAATTACAGTCAGTTTCTCAACTTTTTTTATTATCATTGGAAAGATCTCCAGAATAAAGAAAGGTAGATAGCCAGGATTCAAATTTCATAACTGGGGCATGGAAGTTATGGAGGGTGGGAGTGTGACTTTTTGTATCACATTTGTATAATTCCTTTTTCCAGGATGTGGCAGTCTTCTTTCATCTTGCTGGAGGAATAGGTGGAAAACAGAAAATGTGAGGCAAGATCAAATGAACTGAAATCTCTCAAGGAGCTGGAATTTTATAAGTCATCATGGTGAAGATAAATTGGTAGGCAAAGGGCAGGTGAGATGGTCAAAGGTGAATATAAATAAATGGTTTGGTTCCACAATTTATCATGTGGCTATCGCCTGTACATACACAATATCTGTCCATCCATCTTGCCCTTGGATCTGGCTACACTGCTCGTATATCCAGAAAGATAGGATGAATCAAAGGAAAAGACAAGCTTGCAAATAGGTGTCTACTCTTTCTTATGCTAATCTTCCCCCGGGTTTCAATAGGTATCTACTCTGCATAAGAAACGGGATAACTGCATAACAACTTTTAGCTACTATCGTGATTAGAAATCACTAAAGTCAGCTCCTTAGTCTGAAATCCTTTAAGACAGCAGCTCAGTTCAGAAAGACTAGAGCTGAAAATACTTTATTTAGTTATTCAGCAGAATCTAGTACTGAGCTGATTTGGGAACTAAAGTCTTCTCTAAGAGGATTTATTAAACATTGCTGTAGAAACATGTGGAATTCTTATGCCCTCTGTACCATAGTTTGATTTTTAAATGCTATTTAATATTTATAGACATTATAGAACTATCTTTAATAAACAAGCCCTATTGTAATCTCAAAATTTTAGAAATTTTTTCAAGTATCTGAAAAATGTCTGGTTCTATTCAACTCAAATATTCATTTTCATTTACCTTTAATGGTTAGTTACTGGAATTTGCTTAATTTCAAATTAAAAGCTATCTAGAATGAAAATAATTTTTTATTTTCAAAGTAAAATCCCAGAACTTTCCCCCATCACTATTGTTATTCAGCTCCAAATTCAAATAAACAATTTATTTTCCAGCAAATTTTAGATATGTACCCTTAAAAAAAAAGCTGATTTTTTTAAAAAACCCATATGCTTACTGGTTTGCATGGATTTTTGGTAAAGTACAATAGAATCCAAAATCTAGGTATTTAATTTTAGTATATATCTTTCTCATTGTGGCTAATGTGGATCTGTCATAGGTAAATGAAACTAAAATTAGTTAGGCAGACATTTAAAACAGTTATAAATCTAACCTCTAAAAGAACTAGGAAAGATGATGAAATTATGCTGTCAGGAAATTGTACTTCAGTCAATTGCTTTGTTACTGTCCTATTTTACAAGAACTGGTTTACTAGCAATTTTTTCAGGGACTGTACTACTTGATCTGGAGAATAGTCAAAATATATTTCATATGGCTTTCTAGTTTCATACTCACTTCTCTAGCTGATACTTGGAAGTAAAGCTCTTTGTAGCAGGCTTTTGTTTAGTACCAAAATATCATAACACTGTCTCTAGGACAAGCCTGTTCCTTAAATATATTCTGCTTTTAAAACTTTGGGCTGGAATTTTCAAAGACCAAGATCCAGTCTCTGGGAGCTGAGGATTAAGTTCCCATATGTTATAATGACACAGTTCACCAAAAGCTGATCTAGGAATAACTATATCTCTGCATAAGCCATATGATATCAGGCCATGTGAGGAGCTCACAAGAAACCCTTATAAAGTGCCCAGGCACACATTCTGAACCCATTATTGTCAGGTTTCTGCTATAGTGAAGGTAGGCAAGATTACACCTTCTCTTGAGAATACCTAATGCCACATGAAGACCTGTAAGTCTGCTATAATTTTTTAGGTGGATAAGAATACTGGTACCAAGCACAGTCAGAGTACCCCTTGTAGATGAGCCCAGGTGTACAGCTTCCTTGGAAAAAGTCTATCTTCAGCTATAGGTTAACATTTAGACAGTGGCTTGTTTGGGCAACTTGCATGCTCCCACTCACTGGGGTAAAACAGAGGACCTATTGTCAATGTCTTTTTGAAATGATTTTAGTTTAGAGAGGATCAGAGAACACCTAAAAAATATGGTAGTTTTTTATGATTTTACATTACAGGAACTTTTTTTTCCTATCAGGTAATATTATTTCTGAACAGAAGGTGAGAAATCAAGAATTCATTTATAAGGACCAGTTTCAAACACAGTAGTTGACATGCCCTGACATCAACTTCTAATTACCCTCAGTTTAACTGTGTTCTTAAAGTGGAATCAGTTTAGATTTCTTAGCTAATCCCTTTTGTTATGGTGTGTGTATCATGAGAGAAGGGAGGGGAGTCAGAGAGATGGTCATTTACAAAGTGATTCTAACTTGCAAAAGTCTTTGTAGTGCAATACATTTGCGTAATATGCTGTCCTGAGCATTTAAATACTTAAATTGTCATATTGAGGTTTTGTGGTTTTTAAACATAGCTGTTTAGTTTCTTATCCTTTTCTTTGGTATGGCTTTAATGAATGGATTATGATGGTCAGTTTGTAATACCATGAATGAAAGATTTAGAACCGCTAATCTTAAGAACACTGCTTGGCGCCAGTAGACAAACAATGCACTCCCCAACTTGTTATCTCAGCCATACTAAGCTTTCACTTCTTACCTGCTTTCAAAGACTGTCAGTTCACTCATGTAGTCCAGTAAGTAGGAGGCACGATCTTCTCAATAAGTTATTTTGTATTTCCTGAAATTCTGGGGAGTTTATGGCCTTATAATGTATTTGTCTATGGTGTATCAAAGCTGAACTGAAATGCTTTAATTTATGAAGCTTGAGTTCGCTTGAAAAATAATCTACTTGTATTAAGGCTTTGCAACAAAACACAGCATTTTTCTGGTATGAATCTTTAAGAGTTTTAGTTGAATGATTGCCTTATGGTTTTATTTTATAACATTAACTCTTAAGAACCTTCATTGTTTATTTGAGAATAATTCTTACAAAAAAAATAACTTGATACAAATAACATAAGAGAATGACATAAGGTGAAGGTATGATCTCAGTTATAAAGCTTTCTCACTCTCTTATATATCTTCAACAGACCATACACCTTCTAACAAATGTATGCCATAATGAATTTTGTGCTTTTATCCCACAAGCTGCCAAAGGACCCCTACATGAAACCAAGTGATCGAAACTACAGCAGTGCTTCTCAGATGATCAGACCATTAAAATTGAGCCCATAAAATAATGTCATTCTTAAGTGGTTTCGTAACAATTCTTTGAACAGTCTTGTGATTTAACAAGTTTTCTTGCAAATATGTAAGGGGAGAATGAACAAATTGTGTTTCTAAGAATTTTATTTCAGTCAACTGCAGTTGAATTCATGCTTAAGCTTAAACACAGAGTATTTAGTACTGGAAAAGGTAACTAAAATTCAAAAGCTCATTTTTTTGGTAGAAACTGAAACGCTACTTGACTAAGTATAAAGCACCATTATATTTTTTGCATAAATATTTATGTAGAGGTATTAAGTGAGTAAATAATATTATACAAATCAATACAAGACTTTGACTTATGAAAATTGTAAACTTCCCTGACCAGACTCTTGTAATGGTTTTCCTGTTGGTTATTGGAAACTTCAGGATGCTCTAAAATTGGGTAATAAACCCATGATTTGGTATTTCTGAAAATTCTGAGGAAAAAGAAGCATTCTTATTTTATTATTTCTGTGGAAAAATAGCTACAATTAAAATTTAAAGAATGCTTTACAACTCTACTTTTGAAAAAAATAGCACAAGCATTATAATGGAGGAAAGAAGAGAGCAGGAAATTTATTTGGAACCTTTGCTGTATTTTAGGCTGAAATTATTTGTAAGTTACTCCCATCTGAAAATCACAGAAGAACTGCAAATAGCATCCAAGTAAGAATAAATTTATTTTACCTTAAAATGTAGAGATCACAATTTTGTGCATTTAGTGAGATCCAGTTTAAGTTCACAGAACTGACAGAAAGGAGATTTTGGCACTTACATACTCACAGGATCAATTGTTTATGGTATATAGATACATGCAAGATACATCCCAATCAAACTGGTAAATGACTCTACCTTTCACACTTTCTTGTATTGTAGAACATGAGGTCATGTTCTGCATCCTCTCTGCTTGTCATAGCGAGATGTTATGATTCAAGACTTTTTTAGACATTAAAGAAAAAGCTGTAATGTTTATTGCAGACAGATACCTCTGCCACTTTAATTCTTGGTATCTGCACTGAAACAGTATCAAAGTAAACAATATTACCATAGATATTTACTTATGTGATATATGAAGCTCTCAGAAAATATTTCCAGAAAAAAAAAAACCCAACCTAAATCACTAATATAAAAACAAAGTTAGATGCACAGTCCAAAGATAGCATTTGTTTAAATTATATTAGGGAACTCAGAATTACATTCAGGTTATTTTAAAATTTAGTTATGCCTCAATTTCTTTATGCAAACCTGTGTAATATATACATAGATAAAACTGAATCCAGAAACATGTACATAAGTTGAGGCTGAATTATAAAACCTTTTTGTCTAACAATTGTTTCAATGCAGCCCTGCCTGGGCAAGGAGGACTGTACAAGCTGACCTTTAGAAGTCCCTTCTGACTTCAGCCATTCTGTGAGTCTCTAATTCTGTGATATCTTTTGAGTGGTTTTTTAAGTAAAGACAGTTTGATTTTAGAGGCCTGAGTTCACATAGCTCCTATTAGCAGCAAATGTGGTCTGTTTGTGCCTGACCCCCAGAGTGAAAATGGATCACCTTTGTTTAGATTCCTGCTTAAGCTTAACAATTTAAGTTTGGTAATCTTCCTGTGGAAATAAATTACAGAAAGACAAAAAAATATTTCTTACTAATGTCTTCACCTTGGGAGCTATTTATCTGCATTGCTTAGCTTGTCAAAGTTTAGAAAGTCCTATTAGACTTTAGATTCAACACTGCCTTAGGGTGTATATACATTCAGCATAGAATGTTGAAAACAGGTGACTTTTCAATGGAAAAATGAACAATTGAGAAAGAAAAAAAACTATACCAAGCTTTAATATGTAGGTAAGAAAGAATATGTTTAGAGCCAATGCAGTGAATACTGCCTTTTATTTTTAAATTTGTGACTATGGCTTCTCCTCAATGTCTTTTCTTTCATATTCCCATTTTAATGTTTCTTCATCTCTGATTTTTTTATACCTTAAGCTGTTGTGGTTTTAGTGCCCTGCTTTTGACTTGAGATTTAGTTTTCTGCAATAATCTTTCTGTAGCTTTTTCTTAATCATTATATCTCCTGGTCCCTGAACTAGAAAGTTGATCATGCTATTCACCATGAGCCAAAAGGAAAGGAAAGTTTCATAGCAGCAAAAGGAACACAAAGTAACAAAAAAACACAATCAAACAAACAAATAAAAAACCCCAAAACTCACAACAACCACTATTTTGCTTCCTTTATGTAGTTTCTTTTCTGGACATTGATTGTTGCTGTGCTCAATAATGGAAGTGCAGAAAGATGCCATCAACAGGGCTCCATAAGTGTAACAGTGGTAATTTTGGAAGTACAGAAAATTTCAGCCTATCTATTGAAATGAAGGTTTTCAAATGGAAACTGGGATAAAGCCCTACGGAGAGCCTGAATCAGGAACTGCTATAATAGGTAATTTAGAATGAGAGGCAGGGAGGGAAAAAAACAGAGGTCAAGAATATATATTAAGTGCTGTTAATGACAACCTACCCAAACCACCTTCCCTAGAATTTTACCATTAAAAGTCAATGAACCAATATGGCATTCATACTAATCTTCTGCAAAAACAGTTATCCAACTATGATAATAAACGATTAATTTTGCAACTCTTGCTTTTGCTGAGTAGTAGCTCAAAATTCAAATTATTATAAGGATTTCATGAAGGATTACTATAATTCTATTCTAGTTGAACCCAACCTCCCCAATATTTACATCAATATTTATAATGGCTATGTTACCTCAGTATACTCTGTGCTGTAATCTCTATCAGACAGAACATTTGTGTCTATGTGAGATGATGGAGGAAGGGGCTGGTGGAGGAAAAGGATAAACAGAAATTTCTGGCAGTAGTTTAGGGACAGAGGCCTTCGTGTCATGAGGTCAAGCACGTTGAAAGATGGGAAGTTCCTCAGGGCTGGGGAAGATTTTTAAAACGGTTACATATTTTTCAGCTCTGCAGATTGCAAGTAGTAGTTTCTTCTCTTATGCAATTGATAAGAGACTGCTCCTTGGACTTGGCAGTTAAACTGCCTTGGACAACATGAAAAGAGTATCAGTACAAGGGAATATAAGTAGGTTATAACTTTATTAATTATCAGGGAACTATCTAACAGTCATTTTTTCCTGCCTACATAATCACGTGTCCTGGTTTCATGAATAATCTTAAGAAAATTGAGGCAGAAGAACATTTCTGCAATTTGCCATTCTTATTGCTTTCAAGCTGGTTTTGTAGCATAAGATTTTCAATTTGCAAATACTAGCCTGTGTAAAGAATACTGCTGACTTCTGAAGTCTACCATAGCATAGGAAGTGCCATATAGGTTAGGATGCAAAACAGGCTGAACTTTGTAGCCATCTTCAACTGTCAACTTCTTCATAGTCAGGATCTGTGGCAGAAATGTGGGAATATTTTCTGAGTGTACCATTCCAGCCTTGGGACTTTTTGAGATAGACATTATATCCTTGTATCTAATATCTTTACCAGACTTTTTTAGTCACATTCACACTTTTATTTTACTTTTTGTGTTTAGCTCCTATTTGCACATTGTACACTTCTTGGGTGGGAAACTATTGGCCAGGTCTCCGGTTCCTTCAGTCACTCAAAGGAAGAAGCAGTGTATAGAATAACCAAATCTCAGTGATTAACTAGCACTTCAGTTGAGGATCCCAGCTTTCTAGCAGATAGCCCATGTTTCCACATCTGATTTCTTTAGTGCCAAGGCATTCTCACAGCAAAAGGTTTCACTTCCAACCCTAACTTTGTGGTGGGCTGATGGAAGAATGGACAATTTACTTTGCAAGAAGACATCATGAATGTTCCCTTTGTTAATCTAGGAAGGCTAAAGCCAAATAGAAACATGACTATTGCCTACAAGTGTATCAGAGGTGCAAGCGTCAGAACAGAGAAGACAGCTGTCTCAGCTATGTAGTAGTGTGATTAAAGGGTTAAGATGACATGCAAATTAAGCTTGGTGCCTCTCTAATAGGACTGATAAACACAAACAGCTCACATTCAGGAAGGGAAGAATTTGAAAGAAGCCTTTGGAATATATTCAAGTTTTGCTGAAGGCAGTTGATTTCATTCTGCGTTATTGGCCAATTAAATTATAAATAGTTCTCAAACTGGTTTTAAAAATCCCTCCACTGAATTCTCAGCACTCTGCCTCCCTGTCTGGAAATCAGTTTGCCATGTCCCTTCATCAAGTAGCTGTTCCTTTGCTTTCTTCCACATACAGTGGTTTGGACTGGGAGGTCACCCCTTTTCTTGGCCATAGTCCCATCGCTTTTCTTGTGATATGTGTAGCCAAGTGCTATTACAGTGATAAAATACATCTGTGTATGCAGAAATTATTAAGCTTCTTATTCTATAACTTGCTGTCAGTCAATCACAAAACAACTTCTCCCTTCTCGAAGCTCAGAGAAGGATGAAATCCTAAATGGATCAAGGGAAATCCTTCTCCACAAAGCCACGCCAGCTTTGATGGTGAGTTGGAATGAAAATACAGATGGGTAAAAATGCCAATAAAAATGTGTTCAGACAACACTTGTCAAACCACATTATTATCTTCTTGCATGAACCCCATGTTACAGAGTTTCTATATTGGGTCAAAAACTACATCCAAGTCCATCCTAATATGCTATAGATGGCTCCTTTCCTGGTGGAAATCCATGAGAAATTTCTGTAAAGTACATTGTCCCATTTACAATGCATGATCATGCTTTTAAAGGTATGGTCCATCTCCTGCAAACCTCCCAAAACCATAACAAATCTGCGAAAATCTTGCCCCCTGTCAGAAAAACTTTTCAGAAAGCAAAGAGGGCAACCAAAGCAATCTAACATATGCAATGATCCTCTCATATAAATGTTCTTATTTTACCTGCTTTGGCTGATTTTAAATCAGTATAATCATTGACAATAAAAGTGGAGTTTGAAGAACAGACAAAAAAAGCTTGTAGTCATATATTAGTACTATGAATTGTTATACTCTGCTTTTTCCCTGAAAGTGAACTTCTTCTAGTAACTGTAACAAAAGCAGATTTTATTAGTGCTGAAAGACATTTAATACTACAAAAACCCCTAAAAAATTATGTTACTTTACTATGCAGTATAGATTTATAATCCAGAACTCACTGACTGCAGTATCTAAATCTGTAGCTATATTCCTAACTAAAATAAAGCTATACACCTGTCAAGTAGAGACAGAATGTATTTTAAGGCTTATACTGGCCATTATGTTCACTTTTTGCTGAGAAGGAAATAAAAGGATTCAGTCAGTGCAAGATATCTGAGCCACAGTGTAAAAAAAAGAAAGATTCTTCTTATGTCCCTGAATCTCTATCTTCAGATTAAGTTTACAGTTCTGTAAACTGTATATATATATGCTTGTGAGAGAGCTAATTGATTGATATTTTGGTCTTGAAGAAATACAGATGCATATCTATGGGCTGTATACTATATATTCTAAAGTAAAGTGGTGAAGGGGAGCCAAGGAGGAGGAAGTCTTTGCAGGGAGGCAGCTACAGTTCATTCCAGATAAAAAACCTCTTTTTTTTACTTATAGCCACAACCAGTGACTGTATCCCACTCAAAGGCATTTGAAATTTTAATACATGAGTAGTTTTTCAAGCCATAATTTACAGCCTGCTTTACTAGTTTTAATGTAGTCTGGTTTTGATTCATCACTGATTGATTGATTGATTGATTGATACTACCTTTGACACGTTAAGACACAATCTAGCAAATATCATATATGTAAACTATTTTTATACAACAAAGGGGTTTCTAGTTCAACACAAGTCAATATAATATTGTAAATATAATAGATAGTAAGTAATTATAACAGCTAGTATGGCCTTTTTGACTATGTGCCATTTAATAAAAAATACAAACAATCATTATATTGCTTTTTAAATAGCTTCAACTCTGTGGACATATTTTTAGTATTGTAAGAGCATTACAGGGCATAGCTACTGCTTCAAGGAGGCATACATCTTTTGTCATGAGAGCAGTAAAGTGGTTAGTTGCGTATTTGTTGTTCTTGGTGTTAAATTCATTCTGGCAGAAAAATTTTGGCTTTGAGAGATATCTACTTTATCTTCACAGTTTCTTGCTTATCTGCTTTCTGCTAACATATTTCTAAAGCAGCAAGTGGTTTAAAAACCTGCCAGAATAAAGCTTTGCCAAGTAGGTTCAAAAAGCTCACATAACTTTGTTTTCCCACAAATGCAGTAAACATCTATTTTTTTCTACATAAAGATGGGGGATATCCACATAAAAAAATTTACAACAGCTTTCCCTTTTCCTTTGTTTTTCCCACTAGTTAAAATATGTCTTACCATCTGACCAATGGCACTACAATCTATCTTTCTAATATAAATCTTTTTTTCTTTTTTCCTCGTGTTCTGTTTTTGGTTTTATAGGAAATTGCTAGCTAACACATGATTTACACTCTGGCAGTTACACAGATTGGTTTTTTTCCCTACAGTTACACAGATTCTTTTTCTTACCTGTTTTGTTCTTGAATTGGGCAACTTTCTTCCAATTCCTTTAGCTGAATTTGCATAATTAAAATGATAGATTTTAGAATGCATACCTCCCAGAAAACATTGCTGTCTGCATTTGTAAATACCACCACAGTAGTTCAGCAAAACACATTCTATGCTGTGTAATGACTTTCCTGACTCTGCTCTAAAAGATTTCACTTTCTGAGTAACATGACAATAAATCCTTATTAATTCTATGTTCTTACTGATTTGACATAAAGGAGACAAAGTGATGCAGCAGAACTGGATAACAGTAATCATAATAAATAAATGGTACCCCTTATTTTTCCACAAAACCTTTCTTAATTTTCAAATATGTTGGTTAGTTAGCACTAAAGCAAATCCATTTCATTGACTTTCCTTAGTGCAGATAAAGAAAACACATCATAATTCCTCATTTAATGAACATTTATGGTAATGAAGAAATTTCACCTATCATGCCATTAAATTACTTCTATATTCTGACGTTATTTCTGAGATTATTGCTTTGGAAATTGGCTTGGAGCATGATTTGCTATGTGGATAAAAGGATGGATAGTTACTGTGTGGTCAATTAAGCCTCTTTTGTCACATTAAACTCCAACTGAAGTAACGCAAATATCTTCTGAGTATTCACTATAAAACTCAGGAACTATTATTGTCACATTTTATGCTTTATGACCTAACTGACTTATATTCTGGCTAGAAAGGCAGGTTACCAGCAATTTCTTTTTAGAATTGCCTCTGCTTACTCAGCACACACAGGTTACGCACAGATGACACTACCTAAAATTTTTAAGTGTTTCAAAATCTCACCACCGCTTCTTTGTTTTCCTTCCTGTTTCCATCTCAACCAACATTGGAGAAAGTAAAAACACTCATGTGTTATCTCAGCAGTTAATTTATGCTTCTTGTATGCTTTTTTCAGTTCACATACCAATTATTTGAAAGAGATCTGAAAGAGCTCTCACATTAAGCCTTCTGAAGATAATTGTATTAATTCAGAAGCTCTGCTCATCCTGAGATACAAACTGGCTTGTGAAATTTTCTGATAAGTTGTCAGGTAAACACTATGGAGGGTTTTTTATGTTAACTGTTCATGAAAGAGTGCTATTTTGCTCATGATTTTTAAAGCTTGGTTCCAAAGCTTATTAAAGTTGCAAAGCTCTCCTGAACTGTTCACTGTGGCTCCAGTTACAGTTCTAGAGCTATAAAGCTCTAGTTATTGTATTTTTGCTTTCTTAGCAATCTTTGAAGTTTTATTAATATAGTGTAAATCCTTTTACAGCTCTTTAAAGCTACCTCTTCTCATTTTCTGTGTATTTCTCCTAAATGCAGGGTTAGTTAAAAATGGAAATGTGAGTTTGAAAGATAATTCAGGTTTTATGTCTAAAGCCTAGAAGTTTTAGATTATTATATTCTTGCATAGCAGCATTTTAAAAGCAGAGGAAAAGAAACTGTAGCATGCCTGTGATACTCAAGTTGAAAATATTTTAGCAAGAAAAGGAGGGGGAAGGGAGAAAGGGAGGGAAACAGAACTTTAGGCCAGGTGTTTTACTTGAGACTGACAACTGTTTCTAAAACACTGCTGACCCTTTAAGCCCGTATCCTAGCATAATATATGTTTATGTGATACATTGCAAATAGAAAAAGAGAAGATTCTCTAAATATTAGACTAAAATGGGAACTTACTTAGACAGAAATATTACAGCAAGATTTACCAAACAATGTCTGAAAAAAGTACAGTGACTACTACAATGTCATGACAGAAGTGGAATAGTTTTATTTAGAGGGGCATATTTTCCATATGGACTTGAAATGAAGCTTATTGAAGTCAGTGGAAAGACTCACTTGAACTTTAAATATGTGCCTGCACAAGGAGCTTTTAGCAACTTAAAACATTCTAGATTAAATAGCTTGGTTTCTTCATTTCTGCTGTGGGACACAACTTAAACTAACTTTCTGTATTTACTAGTTGTCTAACTATCAAAATAGGCAATTTCAAAATAGAGTGAAATGTGGGGATTGGGACATTTTCAGATGTTAATTCTATGTTCATAGAGGAAAAATCACATCTAATTACTTAGAACTTGAAAAGCAATTTTGAGTAAGAATAAATGTCATGGAATGAAAATTATGGTCCTTATTCTACACTAAACAGATTGATTTACTATATTTTTTCATGTACAAGACAACCTAAGAGTTAATTCTGGCTTTTACAAGCCTAAATTTCCCTGCAGTTGGGATGAAGATGACCATTAGTCTATCCACATAAATTAGAGATGTAGCAAAGGGACATCAAATCCTGCCTGACCAATTTGGTGGCCTTCTATGATGGGGCTACAGAACTGATGGACAGGGATAGAGCAGTTGATGTCATCTACCTGGACTTGTGCAAAGCGTTCGACACTGTCCCACATGACATCCTTGTCTCTAAATTGGAGAGACATCAATTTGATAGGTGGACCACTTGGTGGATAAAGAACTGGCTGGATGGCCACACACAGAGTTGTCAATGGCTCAGTGTCTGACTGGAGGCCAGTGATGAGTGGTGTCCGTCAGGGATCAGTGTTGGGACCGGTCTTGTTCAACATCTTTGTCACTGACATGGACAGTGGATTGAGAGTGCCCTCAGCAAGTTTGCTGATGACAACAAGCTGTGTGGTTCGGTGGATACGCTGGAGGGAAGGATCTTTGTGAGAGTGTTCATTTTGCAGCAGCAGGGCTCCATGCTTGCCCCAGAAGGATGCACATTTATTTATATTCACAAGTAAAGCAGAGAAAGTGCAAATATTTTTCCCACTACCTTGTTAAATAGTGGGAAAGTGTTAGGGGGAAAAAGAGATCATCAGTCCTGTGCCAGTTGCCATTTTTGCCTTGTGGAACTCATCTGTCTCACTGCCAGGTACACCTACATAACTCAAAGTTTATGTGGAAAATAGAGATTTAACTGTAAATCATAGACTTACTAAAGTACCTAACAACAAAAAATATTTTAACAAAGCTCTACAAGTCATATGCCTGGGTAATTATGAATTTTAAAGTTACAATTTGAGAGGGCACACAGCTGTGGAAACATTAAAATATCAAATATTTTGCATTTAAGGAGTTAAAGTGAAAAAAATAAAAAAAATATTTGTAACATCCATTTTTCCAATGGAAATACCAGTGGGACTTAGCTATTCTTTTAATTCTGGGGTAGAATCAGATAAATAAAAATGTGGTTTTCCCCTCTTCGCACAGTAATTCCCTCATATTCAAGCTAAGTGGAAAAACTCAAGAACAGGTTGGGTTTTTTTCCTGAAAACTCAAGAACAGTTCTTTAATGTAATTTGTTTTTTAAATATAGTATTTTACTAATTCCATAATTGTCTATTGTATTACAGTTACTGTTCAAATGTAAGCAAATACAATATATAATTGATTTTGGTCACAGAAGTTTTTGTGTTATTCAGATGCACCTTTCTGGGTCACTTCAAACTTAGAAATTTTCACTTCTGTTGTGCTTTGTCAAGACTAGAAGTATTCCATTTCAATAGCTTATCAGACATGTTCACTTCCAGATTTTCATTACACTTACTTACCCTAATATGAAAGCATGTTTTTTTCCTTTCCTCTCCTAGCTATCTAATTACCACACCTCTGTCATCATCATGGAGACCTTAACAAAAATGACCTAGAGAAACTAAATAGAATTTTCCTCCTTGTGAAGTAATCCTCCCATTTGTGTAGCCAGCTGTGATATTCTGTCAGACACACAAACCAATTTTAATAGCCAACTGACAGCTCAAGATGTTCTCTTTTACCACCACATTTTGACAAGCTAAAAACTGAGCTAAGCTTTTAGTTTGAATAATAAAGTTTTATCCCACCTCATAAGTCACAAAGGAGTCCCTCTTAGTGTTTCAAGGATGAATACTCCAAACAATATTCAGAAAGAATTCTACTTTTCTACAGATTATCTGATTCATTCCATTCCGATTTTATTTGCTTGGAATTTTAATTAGAAAATCATAATGCTGCTTCTGCTCTCCATTGAAAAACTGAGTTCAATCACTCGGTAAGTGTTTCTTCAGAGCTTCTACATTTTTACTGAAATATTCCTACTTCCCTACAGTGTATTCTAGAACAGACTTTAAGAATAGGCTCTTATGTTCCCAGCGTGTTCTGATGATATAAGCAGTGTTCATAAGTTTTTATTTCTGCAGCAAAGACTTTTATCAATGGAGAAAAGCTATCTTGCTTACAGGGAATTGGAATGTTGCCACTGAATTTAGTGGAGACAGGATTTTAATCCTGATATATTTTATGGTAACAGCAAGGTATTCAATACCATTTTCTCAAAGAAGCTAAAAAGAACTGAGAGAACATAATATCTGAAAGGAACAGAACTAGACAGCAAATGCAATACGTGTGCAAAAGAGAAAACATAATGTTATAAGGGTTCAGTCCTGAAAATCCTGTCTACCTCATTTTTAATGTTTCTTTAGTACTATTCATGGTGGTAAACACTGACTCAGAAGTGTGTTAGCTAGATTAGAGAACAAAATAACATACTTTACATTTATCCCTGCAAGAATGGATTTTAAAATATTTTAATATACACTGGTTAGCTTTTATATGCAGTGCATATAAATGTGTGTTTTCTTCCTACATGATGATTTCTAAAGCTTTCTTATCAGTGCTGTGTGAAACATCCTCTTTGCTTCTTTGAAGTGGTGAATGCCAAAAACTCAAAACGGAGTGTAAGCAAGCATATTTATATTACTTTCAAAATCTAACATGCAATATTTTTTGTAGGGCTGAATTTTTAGCTGGAGCAAGTCACACTACTATTGATCAGCAAAACTTAAAGTGGGCTTTATTAACAAAACTTTTCTGTACTTATTCAAGAACATATACAAACGTATAATAGCCTGTCCATCCCTCCAGATTTTATGATAATGGGCAAAGTATTAAGCAGTAGGCATACCTTGCCCAGACAATTGATCATCTGCTGCATACATACAGATTGGAGAGGTACATAGGAGCATCATACACAAAATATGATACCGGGGATAGCGAAAAAAGACCCTTTTGTTTTAGATAATGAAACAAGTCACACCTTTTAAAATATGCATTTGTCTTCTATTTCTTATTAATGCACTGTTTGCTTCAGTGCTACTTTCTTGATTGTATGAATGATATGGAAGGGCTGGTATGTTGCACTAGATTTCCACTGTGGCTGTCCTTGTAGATATTCAAGCCTGAGTTGCTACTGGAGAAAAAAAAGAGCAAGTTTGTTTAGGATGACAAGGATACAGAAAATAAATCCAAAAAAACAAGATCTTTGAAATAAAAATGTAACACCTGCCAGCAGCTTACTCTCGGTATAAACAAAGATTAACACCAGCAATGGTGCAGCAAATACTAGTCTTAGCACACATATGTTTAAGTATCGCAACCTGAGTACAAGAAAAATTACTTCACACAATTGGTATTTCAAATTGCTTTTGAATTCAATAGCTACTCCTAGAAAAATAACTATACTTGATACCAGAGCAGCAAACAGATTCAGTCCAGAAAACAAATAACCTAGGAAAGGACTTTCTTTACCTTGTCTTTGGTTTTACCTTAGAATGTAGTTCTAGATAAGGAAAAATATGGGGCTACTACAACCTAAGCAGTTATCCAGAATAATCTGATCATTTGCTTCCAGGAAAGTGACCTTCACAGATTTTCCTAAGGTAACTACTATCTTTCTCAGGGGGGTTTACTCTTCCCTACAATGAACAGGCCACAAACATTTTAAAAATCGGCTTCCTATCCATTTTGAAATCAGCTCAAGATCAGTAGGTTGTGATCAAGGATCAGATATGAGCTGAGGAGTGGATGGTCTCATTGCTGACTTAGAGCTCTGGCTGCAGGCATATGGCAACAGATGATCACCATTAGGGGCGTTAATATAAGGTTAATTGTCTGGGTCAGGCCTCTGCTGGCAGGCACTGGCTACATACAGCTGTGTATACTATCATCAGCTGAACAGGAGCCGAATGAAACAATCTGTAATTCTCTGCTCTGACTACCTGTCCTCCCTTGCACAGACAGAAAACAAGCCAATGAATGATTATTGAATTTGAAAGCACTAAAGCAAAAACCTTTCAGTATTTGTCTCCTCAACTGGCAAGTCAAAGAGACATCTTTTTTTTTTTTTGCCTTTTGACAAGCTAGTTTTTAACCCATGATAAGGGATCTCATGGCATCATTCTCATAACTTCTGCTTCTTTCTGGACTGAGAACAATAAATAGCAACCTTAGGGTTATCTTTTCCCCCTTTTTTCGCTGGTAAGCAAGTAGGATGAAAAAGCATCTTCTGAGCATATGGATCTGCTGGTGACCAAATGATCCCATTGTATTGAGGAGTGATGACAAAATTTTAACCCTCCCTGATATAGAGAAAACTGGAAGAGAAAGTGGACTTAAGGGGCAGGATTCAAGTACTAAGGGAACGAATGGAACAAAATTCAGGGAACTGGCTGGATGGCCTCATGTAAGCAGTTGTGGTTAATAGCTCAATGTCCAGCTGGAGACCAGTAACAAATGTTGTCCCTCTGGAATCGGTGTTGGGACCATTCTTGTTCAACATCTTTGTAACTGACATGGACAGTGGGATTGAGTGCGCCCTCAGCAAGTTTACTGACAACACCAAGCTGTGGGTTTGGTGGATACGCTGGAGGGAAGGAATGGCATCCAGAGGGACCTTGACATGCTTGTGAGGTGGGCTGATGCCAACCTCATGAAGTTTAACCATGCCAAGTGCAAGGTCCTACAGCTGGGTAAGAGCAATCCCAGGCACAGCTACAGGGTGAGCAAAGAAAAGGTTCAGAGCAGCCGTGCGGAGAAGGACTTGGGGGTGGTGGTCGATGAGAACATGAATATGAGCCAGCTTCAGTGTGTGCTCACAGCCCAGAAAGCCAACTGTATTCTGGGCTGCATCAAAATGTCAAAGGAGGTGATCCTGCCCCTCTACACTCATGAGACCTCACTTGGAGTACTGTGTGCAGTTCTGGTGTTGTCAACATAAAAAGGACATGGAAGTGTTGGAACAAGTCCAGAGGAGGGCCATGAGCATGATCAAGGGACTGGAGCATCATCCATATGAAGACAGGCTGAGAGAGTTGGGGCTGTTCAACCTGGGGAAGAGAAGGCTGCATGGAGACCTCATAGCAGTCTTCCAACATCTGAAGGGGGCTATAGGGATGCTGGGGATGGATTATTCATTAGGGACTGTAGTGATAGGACAAGGGGTAACAGGTTCAAACTTAAACAGGAGATATTGAGATTGGATCTAAGGAAGAAATTCTTTCCTGTTAGGGTGGTGAGATGCTGGAATGGATTGCCCAGGGAAGTTGTAAATGCTCCATTCCTGACAGTGTTCAAGGCCAGGTTGGATGAAGCTTTGCATGGCATGGTTTAGTGTGAGGTGTTCCTGCCTATGGCAGAGGGGTTGGAACTAAGGTTCCAATCTTAAGGTCCTTTCCAACCCTAACTATTCTATGATTCTATTCTATAATTCTATGAATTTTGTTTTCTAACCTGGTTAGCTCTATTAAGGCCATGGAGGTAAAGGTATCCATTTACCTAGTGGCAATATTTAAGGAAAGAACACAGATTCATACTGTTCACATTATTATCTACAGCTTTCAGGAATGTTGACAGAGTTGCTGGCTGTTCCAAACACATTCACTACAACTTGCTTTTCTTCCCATACTTCTGGAACACTCTCACCAGGGCATAATTGAGCAAAGGAGCACAACAGTTGTCTTAAATATTTCTCATGATCCCCAGTATGACAGGTCCAAAGAGGTCTCACTTCTGAGTGTGTTTTCCTGAAATGAAGCATGGAGATAAAAGACTGCAGTACCCAGGAGAAAATTGGTTTGACATCATCAGTGAATATAAGAAAGAGAGAGTAGAACCAGGGAAATGATTGTAATGTTTTTCAAAAATTGTGGAAAATCAGGAATGTCCTTCACTACACAGGTGAAATATGTTCAGTCCTAAGAGTAAGTAGAATATTTTACTCCAGCTTAATGAGGATAAGGTCAAAAAGTAGTCATGTTAGAACGACAGAAAATAAACAATTATGATAATTAACAATGCTTCCTTTTCCTGGGAGAAAAAAAAAAAGTCTTGGGGTTAAATTAATTATGCAGTTAACTTATAGAAGTCAACGAAGCTTTATCAGAATGCAGTCTGGTTTGTTCAAACCACGCAGTGAATCTTATTATCTTGTCAACAATAAGGGTGTTCTGAAGGCTATTCACATAGCCTCTGTATTCAAAGTCTATCTTTGTAACTTGCTGGGGGTTCTTTGGTTGGGGAGAACACTTTATATACTGTTTCCTTTAGCTTTTAGAATTTCAGTGAGATAGAATTCTATTTATTTAGTCAGTATTGTATTGGTCATTGCTATACTTCAGTAGTAGGCTGAATTTTATGTACGTCTAGTCAGTCCATTCCAGCAAAAATAACAAGTTTAAGGGGAAAATAACTATGATACTTTATTTTTCTTTTATTTCTAAATATTTTTTACCCAAATATTAGCCTCTTTATGTCTGGCATTTTATAAAATCTTTGATCTCTCCATGGTGTAAACAGAGTATTGACTTTTTTGCTCCATGCAAACCTAAGTAGTGTTGCTAAACATTTTAGTCATGCTTACATAAAATCTCCCAGAAAGCCTAACCTGAGCCCCTTGAGTTCAGGTGATGCCTCTTCTCCCTGACCTCTTCTGCCAAACAAAGGAGAAGGGGGAGGGATCCCTTAAAGGAATAATAACCACTTTCTTGGAGCCCAACAGGAAAACATACCTGGTGTTTTAGGCAGTGAAATATGCATGGGCAACCCTGAAACATAAAGTATGGGGAAAAATTTTAAGAAAGGATTCTGCATTTACACATACACATATTGCCTACGACAGTGGGAAAAGAGTATCATTCATTGAGAATACATTTATTGGAATCTAGATGTAAACAAAACATACTAGTGGGAATAAAACAAACAGGGAAAGAAAAGAGAAAAGGGATGGTAATAGCAAGATGAATGTGCTGCACACCATGGGCAGTAACTCACTTATTGCCAGGTAAAAGATTTAAGTGATTTTGGTAATCCCTTGAAGACACCAATAACTGACACTTTTCTACAGTAACCACAGTAGTCTGAAGAGTTAAACAGCCCCAAAACTAACAAAATCAGTCAGATTCCCCCAAGGAGCATGATACTGTTCTTCTGTGTAAACAGTCCTCTTATTCCTTAGGTTATGAGTCAGGTGACTCTCATTAAATCAATCATCATCAACTGGGCTTTACCAGCAAGTAGAAAGGAGAAGGCAGTCTACCATTATGTAGGCATTCAGTCTAGACTGAACTATTATCTTCAACACCCTGTAGCTCAAAACATAACTACTTAGATTGCTCAGATAATAACTGTGACCAGCTAGCCATTTGCAGTGGTTATAGCTGCTGGCTTCAGAAGGCAGATAAATATATTAAATCTCTATTAGAGCATTCCATCATAAAGTACACTCAGCTACAATACCCTGTCTTTTCTCTTAACACCTCTATCTATATGAATACCAGTCTGCACTGTGGCATGAATGGTGTCATTTCATTATTTGCAGCTGGACTGTAATGTTATGTAATTTATATCAGCTACTGAAAAAGGAACAATACAAATAAAGATAATCAGAAAAAGCATAAGAATCACACTGCTTGTAGAATTGTTGTTGAGGGTAGGTATATACTTTCATAGTTCCTTAATACTCTGTGATGTTTGATATGTCCCTTGCAGGGTGACCTCACTTTGTTTAGTACAACTAATTTCAACTGGACAAAAGCACAAGGCTACAGTCACCTATGGATAGAACCTATAACATTCACATCTGAAGTACTTCAGGGTAGATGTATCTTAGGTTATCAGAAATGGATGTATATTACTCATCTATATGACTACAAAAGAGTTAATAACTGCTTTTTTTGAGGCAAACTCTTTTTCTTCAAGCAAGCAGAAGTGAACTGCTATTTTGCATAAAATTGCAGAGATTTATACTTTTAAAAATCAGTTTTGTTTCTAATACCGATACACAGAAAGCCTCCTCTGACATCTTCTTTGTTCACCTAGACACTTTCTTATTAAATAAAATACATATATAATCTCATTTAATCCCCCAAAACCCAGGCTCAGATCAGAATATTTATTTGGCTTCACCCTCATGAAGACAACTCTTTTAAAGTAAAAGTTGTTTTTCAAAGCATTACTCACACAGGATTTCACCTTGCTTGAGGAAACGCTTCTACTACAAAATATGGCATGAGCTGCTTTTCTTCTTTCCATGTTTTTTTAGTATGATTTTTGATCTTCCAAAAGGAAATTATATAAAAAGGTAGATAGTTTTTTGTAATTTTTTTCACCACCGAGAGAAGCTAACAGGAAAGTTGAAACAGCAAAATCACAATGCATTTTATTTGAAGGAATTGTTTTCACATAGTAAAATCCCATACTCCTTATTAAGGTATTATTCGCATTATTTTATTTTCCTAAAAGAAATGAAACAAGAAGAGGAATTAGTCCAGCTCGAAATAACAGATATGAAGACTCAAATTATTGGGTGGCTCTGTAATTTACAAAGTTTGATACCATGACATTATAGTGATAGGTACTTTAGATATGTAAGTAGACAGCTGGAAAGACAGAATTAGAAAGACATTTAAGCCATTTTTGCTTGATTTATTACTTCTGGCAAAACCAGTGCTCCTGGTGTTGAGTCATCAGAAGGCAGCATGTGGGCACAGCTTGACCTTCCAGATCAGGCAGATTAAGAACATCATATTTTCTACACAGTTAATACTGAGATGATGTTAATTACTTAGCAGTCCCTAAATCCCACAACTGATTTTTTGTCATTTTGACAGAACAAGGGAATGATATGTCCAGTATGGAAAGCTGGCAGAGGGCTATCTGGCAAGTTCTCAAGCTAATATGCAATTAGGGAAAAAAAAAAAAAAAAAAAAAAAAAAAAAAAAAAA
>NDXB01001687.1:13168-53747 GCA_002631895.1 Agapornis roseicollis | reverse complement strand
TTTTTTTTATTAACATTTTTAGTTAATTATAATTATTTTTTTTTTTTTTTTTTGGAGATGGAAGATGTAATCTGGAATTGCCAGAGGCAGAGGAAACAATTGAACCCAGGTCTCCCCCAGTCAATGCTTCATCCACTGAATTACTGTGCATTGAGTAGGAAGAATTTCTGCTTCCAGTGCAGCTTGAAGAGAATGTGAGAGACAGCCTTGCATTTTGCACAGAACCGAGTGATGGAGAAGGCTGAAGCACAGACTGAGCCACTCTGAGCCCCCAAGGTTCCAAAGGAAAGCATAAAGCAGTTAATTAGTTCTGATAAAATATAACACAAAATAAGAGGTAAGCTTCTCAGTACTCTCAGTTTGACTGGTGTGTCTAATGCAGTATGATATAGAAACCATCAAAACCAATATATGGTATTAGCTGTTGACTAAGTCAACATTTGTGGCCTGAATGAACTCACACCACTGTTGAGCACTGCCACAGCAGACATGCTATAACTTCAGTATAACCTGGAGTCAAAGGCAGCCAAGTGGTATGCTACAGCTGATACTGTCAATGAATTTTTCTCAACTCCTTTGACAGCAAAGTGCAGGCCACAATTCACTTTTACTTGGAAGGGTGTCCAGTACACTTGGAACTGACTGCCCCAGAGCTGGAAATGCAGCCCCACCATCTGCCAGGGGCTGATTACAGCAGGACTTGTCAGTAAACAAGGCATATCACTTCTCACTCTTTCTGACAGTTCATTATATTGTGGGGTTTCTTCAGCACACATCACCTCCTCCTCTGGTGACATTCCAAAATCATTACCCTCTGGCCAGCCCATGATGACTTCTAGAATTCCTGGATGACTGGGATTTCCTATTCAAGCTGCTTGTGTAATTAGTGCAACCTACTTACTCCATGTAGCACTACACTGGACTAAAAGTAATCCACCCTTTATGTTGCCAATCTAAATCCATCTGAGCCACTTCAATCTTAGCAGTTTGATTCACCTGTTGGTTGTTCTGATGATCCTCAGTTGAACCATTTTAAACTGCTTCAGTGCAGCCATCTTAAACTCAAGTTTCAAATTACAAATATGCCAGAACACCAACATAAATAATACTTAATCATGGTAAATGCTATCACAATGTTACAAAGCAATGTTTGATGAGATGGATGCCAAAGAGCAGAAGTTCCAGACTGGATAAGGTTAGATAGTGCTGTAAGACCTTTCTGAGCATATATTTCATGGCTGCTAGGCTAATTTGATCATAAGTGGAAAGCTCTTTCTTTGTAAGAAAACCAAAAGCAGCTGGTATTGTACCTCAGCTATCCTTAGTTGGAAATTAAATTCAGTGCAATTCTTCAGTTCATTGGTAAGCAGGTTTGATTAATGGTGTTTCTTTGCTGAAGAGACTGAACTTGTTCCTACTTGCAAATCCTAAGCAGGTATAATGAAGCTATTTTAACTGGTTATTGTTAATTTATACTGTAAAATGGTTAAGTGACAAATGATTTAAGACATTCACATTATGAATGCAGAGACAACACTGGGATCTTTTTTATTTTTTTTAAGTCAAGATGCTCAGGAATATTGTTGGAAATCATCTGCCAATGTAAGTGGGTAACAGGCAGTCCTGTTTGGGGAATAAAAGATGTACCAAAATGAGTATTGGTCACACAATTTGTATGTGTGTTAGTGGTTACATAAGTTGGCATGCTGCAATCATGCAGGTTAAATATGCCTTCCATTTGAAGGCTGAATGGACCTGGATTTTCTACTTCAGTAATGCCTGGGTACCAAGGTGGTGCACTTAAAGCCAGTTATAACAAAGAAGTTTAAACTTTATAACAGTTTAAAAAAGTTTAAAGTTTATAGCAGAAAGATGGCTCATGCAGCAGAGAAGTAGTAACTCAGTACAGAATATGAGACATGAGGTAGATGAGTACATGAGAATGTAAATACAAAAGAGGAAAAACTGTCAGCATCATAAAGTGTTTTATTCACACTTTACCCCAAACTCTTGCAAGTTTTAGAAACTCCATTCAAATTTTATAAGTGAAAAATCTACTTCATAGTTTTCCAGGCAAGTAAACTACCAGGCAGCAAGCTTTCAGGATTTGAAGAGGAAAATAAAATTATCTTCAGATTATGTCTGAACTAACTGCCAGAAATCATCTCGTTAAAAAGAATTTTGTTGCTCAAGGACACACACTTAAATTTGTGTAAGTGCTTTTCAGATGAAGTTATTAATATCAGCTCTCTTCTTCTTGTAAATATTGAACTAATAGAAACATAATCAAGAGTCAAATTGTTCCTTCATGATTACTTTTTCATTTGTTTTACATTATTGTCAGTCTTTGCAAGAACTGTTTATTATTACTTATCTGTGAAGTCTTGAGAGTCTGAAAAGCTCTAAAGAAGACTAAATAAATACATGGTCTCTGGTTTAAAATGCAAACGATAGAGTAATTTCTTTTGATAATGATTAATAGACACTGTACTCAAAACTATAGTATATAGAATGGGTATAGTAAAGTTGGTGGTGATGTTGATGAATGTTTTGTATGCTTATCAGAAGATCAAGGTTTCACAGTGAAAAAATGCAGTCAGTGAATATTATTTTATGGAGATTAAAATAATTTAATTTCTCAGAATAAACATTGAACAGTCAAACATATAACTTCATAGCAGCAAAAAAGAATGCTGCATACAATTATGTTAGAGAGTTGCTCCATAAGCATTTCTACAGTCTAGATCAAGATTGTCTCTGAACAGAGAGACTGAGCGTATGTAGGCATAAAAAAGCTCCCTAAGGACTCTCTATCAGATGTAAAAGACAGGTGTAGGGAAGACAATCATTCAGTTCCTCTGACACCTCTGTTTTGAAATCATCAGATCCCATGAATTCATTAACGTTTATAAAAACTCTCTTCTGACTAGAAATATTATCTAGTTATATTCCTTTTCTTTTTGAACTCAGTGGCTCAAATTTTGCTTTGTTCAAAGACCTGCTTGAAAAAGATTCCCACTATTCATCTCATATATATTCTCAGATCTTGATAAACCTCTCTAGAGAAAAAGCATTATAATGCTCACCAGACTTCTAATAAATTCCCAACTTGCTATTGGAAAGAAAATTTATCAGTAGCATAGAAGTCTTTTAACTCCTGGACTAAACAAATATACTCCTGTTGTTGGTTTGCCTCACATTTTTTAAATTAAACTATGAAGCAACAAAATAGGCTGAGGTAAACAACACCAATTAAAATAATATTGCGTTGACATATGTTTGCAAGTAGTTGTTTAAATGTATTGTATGAAGGTTATGGGTTTTGTAACAAATGGCATGCTGAGTGGTCCCCTGTTGCTTATGAAGTTAAAAAGGCATTCCCTATGGCTACATAATTTCTTTCAAGCCTCTTAAAGAATGGTACACATCTCCAGTTCAGTATAAACAAGGGGCCTTCAACAGCAACCTATAAAATACATAGCTCTCTATTTGTTGAAATAACGGATAAGGTGAATCCAAATGTTTTAGCAAAGATTTTTTGGTTCAGAGACAAAAATGTGTTTTCCCATAAAATTAATCATCTGCAACTATTACACCAAATAAGATGTGAGAGAAATAGACTAGCTGTTCAAAAGATAGACTTTATTGCTAAGTACTCAACAGGTGTAAGATAAAATTACAATAGTCAAAGAGTTTTGAATTTCCTATTTCTATCTGGCTTTGCCTTTGGAAGCTTTCAGGCAAATATGCTGACTTAAGCTCTACCATCCTGCCTTGCATGTAGGTGCCTTGATGGCTGATATATTTAAACAGCCATTCATCAACAACTCCCTTGGCTGGAGTACCAATTGAAACCAGTAGTTGCTGTTACAGGTTAAGTTTCTCTCACAAGCCTGAATTTTGATACGAGTTCAGTCTTTGAAGATCACCACCCACCTCCCAAAACAAACAAACAAAAAAAAATCCAAAAAACAAAAACCAAAACCCACTCAAATTCAACCAAAACAACTCCCTCCCAAAACCACCAAGAACAATCCCAAGATACATGTATCTCAGTGTGTAGTCCCTAAAATTAAATACCATTAATGTGCTTCAAAACAGAAGATAGTAATGTTCCCTGTGTGAACAAAAATAATTCCTAAGGCACCTGCATGGAATTATGTCATAGGATATAATTGGCTCACCAATTCAAACACCTATTATACTTTTGACTTGTTGCTGTTTTTTCACAGTTGAAAACTTCAGGTAGTCTTACTCACCAAAAAAAATCATGCTAAAAGGCAGTATCAAACCTTGACAATTACCATCCAAATTATTTGACTGTCTATATAAGTACAAAACCCTGGCATTTAAGCCTGGATATTCGGAACTGGTACGAAGAGTTGATGTAAATTTTGATAGGAAGAAATCTTGGCTTTAACTATTTGCACACTACTTTGTTCATTAGCAATTGTTTCTCAAACTTTGCTTCCAAAAGTCTCAGTAAACTAGAAATTCTTATATTTACATTTAAGACAAATGGGTAGGACAGTTCTGAAGTGACCCTTTTAAGGAGATTCTCAATTAAGCTTATGTTTTTGCCAAAAAATAGCACAGATATGGCTGTTAGTCTCAATCAGGAAAAGAGAACTCCCAGAAGTGATTAACTATATCTCAGACACTAAGTGTATACAGGTAGCTAAAGAAAAATATTCAGAGAAAAGCCACTAAAACAAATATTCACAGAGAGCTGAGACCACAGATATTGAGGAGTTGACCCAAGAAGTACCCTTGACAGTGCTAAACTGAAGGGGACCATGAGGGAGGGCAAAGTTATTCTCAATTTTCCTAGGTAGTAGTGTTTTAAAGGAATTGTTTCAGGCTATCAGGATTTCTGTATGTTTATTCAGATACGTGCTATCCAAAATTTATCTTTGCCTTATGCAAGAACATAAACAACCACAATCCTCAACTTCTTAGGAATCTGAGCCTCATCAGACATCAACTATTTCTATTTACTTTTCTGTTTTTAAAAATCTCTGCATTTTTTACAGATCAAGAACACTATATCCAGGACTATGTGCTGCAAAAATGTAACTGTAAAATTATGTCTAAATAGGTCTGAAAACCTGGTGAAAACCAGCCTCCAACTAATGAAGCATTGTTTCATGGAAATATGTTTATGTCCATCTAGAAGTAATGATCTCTTTTGTTCCTTATTATATTCTGTATAAAAAAAAAACAGTTACACAAGAAGATAAGAGCATGTGTAATGCTGACACCTGAAATTTGTTATAGATTTAGAATCATAGAATAGTTAGGGTTGGAAAGGACCTTAAGATCATCTAGTTCCAACCCCTCTGCCACGAGCATGGACACCTCACACTAGACCATGTCACCCAAGGCTCTGTCTAACCTGGCCTTGAGCACTGCCAGGGGTGGAGCATTCACCACTTTGGGTAACTTGTTCCAGTGCCTCACCACCCTCACTGTAAAGAACTTCTTCCTTACATCTAACCTACACTTCTCCTGTATAAGTCTGAACCCATTACCCCTTGCCCTATTGCTACAGATCCTGATAAAGAATTCCTCCCCAGCACCCTTGTAAAGCCCCCTTCATATATTGGAAGGCTGCTATGAGGTCTCCACGCAGCCTTCTCTTCTCCAGACTAAACAGCCCCAACTTTCTCAGTCTGTCTTCATATAGGAGGTGCTCCATCCCTCTAATCATCCTCATGGCCCTCCTCTGGACTTTGTCCAACAGCTCCATGTTCTTATGCTGGAGATACCAGAACTACACACAGTAGTCCAAGTGAAGTCTTGCTATTTTTGCTACCTTTAGTAAGTAATACTTTCTGCATGTTTTTGTTTGAACATCCTACAAGAAGATGCAATTCCTCTGCTGAACCATCAAATATTATCTGTATTTATGCTTTAAATTTTTGAGATATTTACAGAGTATTGAGGGAAGCACTAATAAAATACAGCACATGTATCTTTCAAATGTATCGCAATAAAAGACTTTTATCATTCATGCATGCAGTCTGTCAAACTTTGTGTAACTATTGATGAGGATTTTAAAAAATATTTTGTTTTGTTATCTGCAATGTTGTAGAACATATTTGTGGATTCAGTGAAACTAAATTCTGTAGCACAATAAAATTGGACATTTCAGTTCTCTTTATGCTCTGACAGAAAGTTCTCTGTCCTTGTTCCAAGGAACCAGGCAGTCAGGTACATTTCTTCTTTGAATACCATGTACTTTTAAAGGGCTGTGCAACAGTTCATATTTGCCATCAGCTGCTTTGGCGAAAGACTTTCTTTTTATACTAGAATGGCATTGAGAAAAAGAAAATAACAAGAATAAGGGCAGCAAATTAATATATAATGGTTGTTGTGCATTTGTATATTGGAGAAAAAGGGATGGAAACTGGATTTCTACACTCTGCAGTGATATTTCAGAAGCTTTATTGATGTTCTTAATATTGTTGTATCATAGAAAGAGACTATGATCCTGCTTGTGATGCCTGCTTTGGAGGTGCTAGTGTGCATATGTATACTAAATGATCATTGAATGGATTTATATGCACTCTTTCCCTGACAGACAGATATCAAGAGCAATTCAAAGTCATGTACAAGGTATATCTCAATGCTATATATACTACAGCTATGTGAATTCTGGACTAAAGGCATACAAATGTTCATGTACTTGCATTTAAACCCCTTAGGTGATACTTGTGCATTATGATCTCAGACAACTAAGATTAACTGAAAACCTGACCTTAGTAGCCTGCAAGAGAGTGGACTCTAAATGTGACAGCTGTTTCAGGATTCAGCATCCAAAGCAGTTGCATTAGAATGAATACAGATCGTATCTCAGAAAACCTACTTTAAAAGAAGGATTAATAATCTATGATAAAATGACATGTTATTTACACCAGAAGGAAAGTAAAGAACAGATTCAGAGCAGTTCAACATAACATAATTCCAGTTAATCCACAGCAAATATTGTGTATAAAGAAATCCTTACCTCCCTTCACTGTGAGGTTTCATATTCCTTGGCCTATTGCTATAAAATATTCAAATACAACAGGAATACTCTGCAGCTGACAAATTCAGTATACATTTTGAATTCCTAAATTTACTTCTATACTAAACTTACTTGGATTTTGAAATGATGTGCTGAATTTGTGTTTGCTTTGTAGAGGAGAGATGAGTACTACTGCCTTAGACAGAGGCTAGCTAAATTCCTCCTCAAACCATAAAGACCATGCCTTTTCTGAAGTATCCCTTTTTCAGCTGTTCCTCCTTCCACTCTATTTTTTTCTGTGCACCTCTGCAAAAGGAAAAAAAAAAACAGGTGACTTTAGATAACCCAAAGTGGCAGACCACACCTGAGCACCTGCCTGCACTTGTGACACAGCTGTACAGCATCATGTCTTTTCCTGCACACTGGCAGAGATTCCCAGGCTCACCACAGCACAATAGCTGGCATCTGCTGTGTTTTAATAGGTGGAAGGATTGATTCACAGAGGACCTTACTATAAGCATAGGATTCAGGTGTTACTTTACAATTCTGCTAATTTTTTCCCATTTTAATGGTTACTGAAAACTTTATTTTCTGCCTGGAATTGTTGGAGTTGAAGCAGCTCTTTATTGTGCAAAGAGGCAAATAAAGCCTAAACTTTATTCCCAGTCCTTTCTTTCTCCACTTCCGTCCCATACTTGGGTGCTGCTGAATTTTGATAATATTAAAGAAAAATGTTAATTCTGCTCCTAGCTTTTTCTTTCCCTTTGAGTGAAAGATTTCCCAAGACTTCAACAGTCTGAGAATGACAAATGAAATTAAAATTTGACAAAAAAAAAAGAAATAAAAGGATGCAGAAATTGTCAATCACAGAGTGTCAATTTGTGAACTTATAAGCACCAGTTTTATACTTTTCTCTCAGAAACTACCTCCATTATTCTCCATTGTTCCAGCAGAATGAAATAGGAACAGCTGCTTTTAGAATTCAACACATCAAATTCAACCCTAGGTGGTAGCTGGTGGCTTCACCTGTCAAATCTAATCTGGTTCCTTTATAGAATATGTTCATAAAATTCTCACAAAGGTTCTCAATGAATCAGCTAACAACTTGGTAGTCCAGCTGAAAGTTCTAGTACTACTTTCAGAGGAAAAGGTTACTCATTTAAAATAAAAGTTTCAAGAAAAGGAACTATACTTTTAATCTATTTTTCAAATATTAAATGCAGAGCCAGAGTTTGCTTTGAACCATACTTATTTTATGTCCATAGTTTGTAAATGAACATTGAACTTCCAAACCAGACCTTTTGCTGTCTACTCATTACTTCTGCTATACAGTACTTCGCAGTTCCCGTCTGTGCAATTTCCTTTTATTAATGTACAAACAAAACATGATGAATTAAACATGCTATTGCATGTACTTTTTGGCAAGCATGAAAGATGAGGTAATTGAAGATGGTTATTATTTCCAGCTGTACAGTGCTAGCACATAGTGACATTTAAGTAATAAGAGAGAAAGTAAAATAGGTGTTTTGGTTTTAACAATACTGCCCTCTAAGCATCCCAACTCACTAATTTCTACTCATTATTTCAGATTACACCATTGTCACACAAGGCTGTGAATCAGACCATTTAAATAATTTCTGATATGTAAAAAAAACCTTGAAAATTCAGCAATAACTAGATATTTTATTTTACCTAGATACAGAACCTAGATAAACCCCTGGATAAATCTACATATATAGGACTCAAAGAATCACTTCTGGTGAAAATAAACTGTCTTCTTCTTTAAAGAATATATTAATTGTAAAAAAGTAACTAATCTTTATTTATTATTCTGAATTCTGCAGTAAAAGTATATGATTTTTGTAAAATGCTATTTAGTAACAGAGAGTTACCAAGGTTTCCCACATATGCTTCTGCCTAACCTTTAATTCAAGATCATCTCTTTCTGGAAAGAACTGAACTCTCACAAGCTGCACTTTATCTGATATGTTTTTTCCCAAAATTATAATTTTTATTGCTTAACCATTCAGACAATAACTGAATATAAAATAAGGAATAGCACTGTTTCATCTAAACCTGCCCAGTGCTGGAATTGTAACAGATGATTGTCTCTGTGGGGACCAAGAGGTTGGTTTAGTTTCCATGTTCTCACTGTGAGTCTGTGTAATTAGCCACCAAATTGAACCTTAAAGATCAGTAGTTGATTGCTATGTGTGCACTAATTTTCCACTGAAAAATAAAACCAACAGGTACTTGGTTTGTTTGAAGTTGATAAACATTACACATAACAGCAGAGAGTACTGGACTGAGCCTGTCAGACTCTTGTTTCAGTAAATTTGGGAAAACTGTAGGATGTACATGCCTTCTTTATCTGTGTTTTTCAGAGGCTCTGTTCATAGCACACAAGCTATATAAATTGCAGTGACCCATGGTCCTCCCAACTTTGCATGCCTTCCAGTGAATTTATCCTAAGAGGACAGCACAAAGTGTCTTCAGTGCTCTTACAGTCATAACATTATTCTCATGTGTGTTGCAGTCTATCCTTCCTTACCCACAGTCTTCATAGAAGTGCTGAAACAAAGGACTGAAGCTCAGCAGCTAAATGTAACATCTCGTTTAGGGCCTCATTTCATGAACAGCAAACTGTAGAGAATGTGATTCTTTAAGCATGAAAAATTCACAAGTAATTGAGATGCATGCCAATATAAATATAAGGCAACATCAATATGAATTAAAACTCTTCTTAAGATATTAAGTGATTTATTTTGTTTGTGATATAGAAAAGTCTGATATTCAAATAGCCTTAGTGTTTTGCTGTTGGATTTTTTTTATATAGAGTATACAGCAAAAAAATCTAACTATGAAAGTTCATGAGATGGTAGGGCCTATTCTATTATTTCATTAACCCAACTCTCCAAAGGGATATTAATATGAATAAAAATCAAAATGCTCATCTTGAATTCCCAAAAGTGAAACATAAACAAAAAGCAAATACTTAAGGCTGTCATGCATCTTCAGTGATTCTTACTTCTGTAAACATAATTTGAGAGTTCAGTCAAGGCATGTGGTTTCCTAGTCCCTCTTCAAATATATCACTGCATCATGCGTTTTATTCTTTTATCACTGTGCTGAATGTCATGAACCTGCTTTTAGTCAAAACATGTCTTCTGATTATGTATCTGAAGTCATCCTGAGATCTGGGAATTAACCACATCGATCTTGATGGAAGTTAAAGTGACTGATTGCAATTCACTCTTAAAAATATGTCTTATTTCCTATGAAAATTTGTCTGGCCTCAGGTTCGTTGTGCTGAAGCTTGTAATTTTTTTTCTTAAAATTCTCATTTTATGGCTATGTTTTCTCCATGGCAAGCACTTAGACACTATGCAACTCAACTCTCAGTTTTCTTTCGGTGTCTTAAATACTCTGAACTATTGTAAGCTTCCCACTGAGAAGCTTTGCACTCATTCAGTCACACAAAGGCTAATTCCTATCTCATATTAACTTTTTTCAGCACCCTTTTTCAATTCGGATACTAACAGATAAACAGCACTTCAGCATCAGCAACTTCTGTAGAAGTATTGTGCATGATTTGGACAATATACCCAGTTCTTGCCTAACTAAAATGGGACTTTAAAATATTCTTTTGAACTTGGACAGTAGGATTAGCATGTTGAATAACAAAAGCCACTTTGGATAAGTTTTACTTCATAGCTTTATTTTTCAGTCTTATAAAACACTTTACATTAAAATAATAGCTGGTGATGCCAGATGAATTCATTAAACTCAATGGGTACATAGTTACTCTTAACTTTGGTGAATTGTAAGAGATTATGTTTACATTTAACTAGTGGAAAAGGTAACACACCTTGTATCGAACATGCCTCACTGCCCAAACTGTGGGAGGCATCTTTGACATATCTACATATTCCACAAGTCTTGTATTTGTGTGACAATGGAGACGGCCTTGGTCTCTTAAAGATGATTCTTTTTTCAAAGCATATTCTCTTATCTGTTACTTTTATTCTTTTGGATAATTTGGATAATTTGAAAATGGACAAATCCATTTTCAGACACCATTGCTCTAATTGCAGCTCTAAAGTAGCAAATGAGGACTCTAAATTCTATGATGCAATTGAAACAAAAAATATATTTTTACTTTCATCTACTTATACATGGTACAAATGTGTGAACAGGTCTAATAAGATTATTTTCATCAGGATTCAGCACATAGGTTTTCCAAGCAAGCATATGCTTAAGAGCTGAGCTGAAAAGCAGAAGTTTATTCACATACTTATTGCTGGATATATCCACTGATTGATTAAGGAGCTGAACTCTAAATATTTTAAGGGTCTTCTTTTTTATTTGGCCTGATTCTGCTCTTTTTCTTTCTCAAGTTTGTGCTACAGATTTTAACCACCAGTCTGGCGTCACTCAATAATGTGACATTAATAAGGACTGGTGGATTCATTTTTCTACCAGATTTTTTAGGCAAAAAATATGCTGTTCATGAGTGAATATTAAAGTTTATGCCTTGAATTTCATGTGACTAATTTAAAGGTCATACTTGTTAACTGTTGCAAATTTTTGCCTATGGACCCTTTGACATTCTAAAATGAAATATAATCTTATAACACTCTAAAATTCCTTCAGCCAATGGATTTTGTTTCATATGATGTGGCATTTCACATCTTGAAAGCATGGCATTCAAAGCCCTATTCTTAAGCAAAAAAAAAAAAAATGCAAACTATTGTGAAACTGATTATGCAGACACCTGTAGAAACTAATTGTAAATTAGCATGTTGTAACCAGGACTGAAAAGGACATGATACAGTTTTTTGTCAGTATCATTTGCAAGAATGGGAAGAAATTAACTCACATTACAGAGAGAATAAACAGGATATTGTACCTTGAAGCACTTATATGGCTTGCTTAAGAAGAGGTGAACACCCTACTCTGGTATTCTTAGTTCATGATGATTAAGCAGCATCTTGCCATTTTGATTTCTTTCTCTGAAGTCTCAACCTGATACTATGCTTCAGGATTCCAGGGATCAAGTCTCATGCAGCCCTAAGCCTTGGGGAGACAAGTAGTGGTTATGCATTGGTGGGCTGTGGGACTTGCATGTTTGCAAAAAATGTCTACATTGTAAACAAGTGAAGTCTGATGACAGTAGATTTAAATTTGATACAGATCTTTATTTACAGTCAAAAGATTTTAAGCATGTGAAATCTGCAGGTATCTCCTATTAATATAATAAGTGTTTTATCTCAACAAGATTTCTGCTTTTCTAAAACTGTTTTGTAAAGCTTCAGCTTTTTAGTCTTTCAAATTTATGCTAGTGGAGATAATACAGTTAAACATGCAGGATGCAGTTTGACTGGAAGGTGCCACTGTCACTGCTATGTCAGGAGACTGTAAGCAGTCATGTCTGGAAATCTGGGATACATTCCTTCTTCACTCTTGTATTTTCTGTTCTGGCTAGTGTGTTAATAACACAGCAATATCTTTTAGATGACATGTTAAATCAAAGTTTTCCAGAGATTAGCGATTACATGGTACAGTTTGAAAAAGAGAAAGTTAATAAATCTGATGTCCTGACAAATTTCTTCAGTAGTCTTCATAACCTCCCCCTTAAGACATGTCTCTTTGGGAATAAGCATTCATGGTCAAAGAGATGTCCTGCTCAGAAAGCTGCTAAAAGGTTAACAGATATCTAATGCTCTAGGACACATTGCAATATGTCATTTTTGGAATGCCACAGTTTCACGGTTGCATTAAGGCATAATTTTATTTCTGTGTTCAGCAGATGGCTCTATTTTCCACTGGTTTATTGAAACATTAACACTATTGATATATAGTACTAAACGCCACACATTGTATTAAAAATGTATAAACTACATATTATATTCAAAATGTATAAACTACATATTTACATTAAATGAAATGAGGGTTTATACAGATTGAAGGCCATGAGACTGATTTGGGAATTTTAGTGAGAGAACATTATTTAATTTGTTCTGTAGTTACTAACTGCAGAAATGTCATTTCACTAAAAAAGAAAAAAAAATAGAAAACAACTTGAGTGTTTGAGTTCAGTTACTATATTAAATAATTTCACTTTCTGTAGTATCAAGTACTCTATAGTACCCAATAGTAGCATTTAAACAGGATGTTTTCCACTTACACCTTAAAAAAAAAAAAGCAAAAAAAAACCAAACAAAAGCAAAAAAAAGAGTTCTGCAAAGTAATTGCCAGTTCTCAAATATAAACATCTTCTTTTGTCTTTGAAAAGTTATCTGGCTCTATCACATTGTCTTTTTTTTGAAACATAACTTATTCCTAAACAGAAGAAGAAATGTAGGTGCTGGTTTTCCTGAGTGTTTCCAACCAGCATATTCACAATTTTTGGCTTTGAAGAGGTAGGTAATCGTAGATAGATTTATACCATTTTAAAAAGATAATGTCTAACAAAGTTTTCTAACAATTTTAAAATGTACTTGGTGCTTTTCGGAACTTTTGGGGCTGTGTTAGGTAATTACCCTTCAGGTGTGCAAAATGAGTTTCCCTGTTATTCCGGTGGAGGGTCTCTGAAACTGTTGTATTTCAAAGTATTACGCTCACTCTGACCCTTGTTTTACCTATGGAAACTGCAGGATTGTGTGTACTTATGATCTCCTTCCTGTACCTGTGCAGGCAAGTGGCTAAAATACCAGCTTGTTTATTACTGTTGTGAATAATGCAGTGTATAAAACATAAACACACGTGCTGCTAAATGAAAGTATTACAGTTATGTATTTGGACAGACAAATGCAATGCCTGATCTGTGTCATTGCAAGACATGCATTCCTGGAGTCTGAAGCCCTCTGCTTTCACTTGGTGTGTTTAGGGACCAGCAGCAGCAGCAGCTGCTTTGCGCTGGTCAGCCACTGAAACACCGCAGCTCCTTTCTTGCTGATGAGTCACTGCTTGTTTTCTGGCAACAAGCTTGTTTTCAGAAATAAGGAGCCTGTTTCAGAAGTACTCTGAAAAGTCTGAAGAACAGAGCTTGGGCTCCTCAAAAAGGTGCAGATTGATGTCACTTTTAGGTCTGTGAGAATCTGTGTGAAGGATGCCTATTCACTTGGAAAATGAGTGATAAATCCAGTGAAGGTATTCAAATAAATAAGTGTAACTCAAATAAAGAAGTCTAACACCTGTGATCTTTTAGGCACATGAGGATAGATTTTTGAACTCACAGACAATGCTATCAGCCTGTGTGGAAGTCTGTGAAGACATTAGACAGACTAATTTGCAGAACCAGAGTTCCTGAGTCCTTCTTTTTGGCATTATACAAAGTGATGATGGAGATCTCTTCTATGTTCTCAAGTTTCACAAATGAAATAGCTAAAGAAAGGTCAGAATTAATCAAGATAGAGTAGTAAATGAATCAGGTAGTTTAAAATCTGACTCTGTTTGAAATCCAGATGCATCACAGATTTTTAAAAAACCTTAATTTTGGCTAAGATGCAAACACATAGCAGGATTTGGAGACTCAAATAACTGAATAATTCACAGCCAGGAATGAAGAGTGAATTGTGAATGTGACCAGCAGGTTCTTGGATTCCGCCTGACCAAACTACTAGCCCTTATATCTGCACTGTGAAATCTCACACAGTCATCATTGCAGGGGCTCCAAAGAAATACAGGTTAGTAAAGCAACAACTGTGGGTGGAGGTAAAAATGTGAGGATGGCTTTAAGAGACATTCTGTCATCAGGGTCCTTTTATGCCCATGCTTTTTGTGGAAGAGTAAGAATCTGGCAAATGTACAGCTTATGCCATTCTAGCTCTAGGGCTGATGACTAAATGTGACTGGTACGCCCATGCTCCCAACCCCTGGTAGTGTGGTTAGCATAACTAACACCATTTTATCTGGCAAGCAGGCATTCTCTGTAGCTGAGTGAGTTACACATTTGTTCCCTTTCCTTTATTATCAGGTCCTGAAGGTCTTGTGAATCCATTAGATGAAACTGATTTCTTCTTCCTCTACCTACTAGTCTCAAGATTCCTGGCCATCAGGCTGATTGCTCCTTTCCTTACTGCTCTTGAAGGTCCCAAGCACCCAGGCAACCCGGTGATGGTGATAGACCCTTGAGAGAACAGGGAAGTGGAACAACACCCAGAGCACTTTCTGTAAAACTAGTCATGAGCCCTAAGTGGGAAACCTGGAACAAAATCACTGCTGCTCAGTGAGATCCACAGCTCCCCAGTGGCCAGAGATGCCTTCACCATCCTCTGTCTCCTCCAAAGCCTGAGTGGCTCGTATTCTTTCTATGATTTTCAAATCTAGACTGTGATTGTTATACTGGTACAGTAAACCATGTATAAAATCTGAGAGGATCTTAGGTGACAATAAGTTAAATTGTATTATAAATTATGTATTACACTACTTACAGATTATACAAACTTAGTCTGCTTGTAGGAGTCATGTGCCATTCTAATCATAAATTCTTTGCTATAGTAATCATAAAATCCTGTTAAGAAAATAAAACTTTAATTGTAACTACAATTTAGTGCCATTGTCATTCTGACAGGAACCTCTAAAAGAATCTGTCCCCTCAGTGCCAGATGACATTAAAGCTGTGGAATTTCCAGCTAGAAGTACAAGAGCAAAACCAGAGGTATTTCTTCATCAAAAGAGAAATCCTGCAGGAATCATGTTTCCCAGGAAGAATCCAGAAACACATCACAAAATAGTCACTTCTCTGCAGCAAGAGACTGTCCCTTGAAAATTCCTGTTATACTTAATTACAGACGTAGGATGGGATCCAGAAGCTCATCCCAGGCTCCTTCTGACTCCAAGCTGAGTGACAAGGATTAGACATTGACTGTCTATATGTCAAACTGTAACTACACACAAAGTAGAATGGTTATAGGAGACAGCAAACCCCTATAGCATGTTACAACAGCCTCCTTGGTCTGGACCACTAGAATCCAGGCCTGCTAGAGATGTCATTTTCCTACAGCAAACATGACTCATGAAAAGGATTGTCTCTTTTCATGATCAGATGATACACTTCCTCCAAAACACATACCCAGAGAAAGAAACAGTTTGGCATAAAGGGATTAATGCCAGTTTTAAAGCAGGTTTAGAGCAGGAGAAAACATGATTTGGCCCTTTCTAAAGTTGAAAGGGAGAAACAGCTGAAGGGAAACAGTTGAAGGGAATTCATCAGCTGTAGTAAAACTGATACAGAGAAACACTCAAATAATTTCCCACTGGGAAGCATAGAGGAGCAAAATGATAAACAGATGACCAGCAACTTTGATTCAGACTGTAAAACTCTCTTCAACCTTTAATATCCCATGGGAAACAATATATTGCAAGTAAGATGCCCAGGGCAATATCATGTGTTGCTCTACACTTGCCTCCCCTTTAACCTTTTATTTCTGGTGTTATTAAGCAACATTCACCTGTCTTAAAATAAGAGGTTGTCTACAAGTAGCAGAGATCATTGCATGGGTGTTACTGGAGAGGACCTCTTGAAATCCACATAAGAGCTCATTGGGGCAATTTAGACCTCAGAATATTTTTTTAGTATATGCAGGAGAATGACCATGAACATTTTACATTCTAGGAACTTTGAGAAAGGCAGAGGCAATAATCAAGGATGAAACCAATTAGATTTACAAGAACAGATCAGAAGCACTTTCATGGAGGAGTTGAACAGTGTCTGGGTGACTATAGTCAGCCATAAGCCTCCTGAAACATGAGACAAGAGACTCTTGGGACAATGAAGCAAACTCTGTGAGTGGCAGTCATGAAAGCAAATGGGAGGAAAAAGGATAGGAGTGTAAAAGCTAACTTTTTTAAATTCTTTTTTTTTGCCTGTCCTAAAAAACATTTGTGTCTCTGATGTTTTTACTTCAGGAAGATAAAACCATGAGTTCCAGTCACTCCAGAGAGAGTGAGAATATCTGAATGTACCAAAAGGTATGTTCAGCTATGTATTGTATGTGTAAAAATGTTATAACTTGTAAAATTAAATAACTGAATAGATTTTTTTAAGAACCAAAGAGCTGAGAATTTGACTTTTAGGACTTTATAAGCACTTCTAATTCTTACAGCTGCAACTGATTCTAGTCCTTACAAATCCACTGATATAAGACAAGTAAGGAAAACCCAGCTAAAATGAGGTTTGATCCCAAATGCCCACAGGAATAATATGTAAGGTAGCAGATCTAAACTAGATTTCTTAGAACCAAAAGGAACTTCCTTTGAATTTTAGCAATGCAATATATTTAACGTAATAAATAAATGTATACTGCTCTTTGATATAACAATATAGAATCATAGAATAGTTAGGGTTGGAAAGGACCTTAAGATCATCTAGTTCCAATCCATCTGCCATGGTGGCAGGACACCCCCCACTAAACCGTGTCACCCAAAGCTCAGCCCAACATGGCCTTGAACACTGCCAAAGATGGAGCAATATATATGGATATATTCTGCTGAAATAATTCATGCTCCTACAGAATTACTTTTGTTCTTTCATGCATTAAAATCACTTTATTAGTAACATTATCCTTTTAATATGCTGCCCTAAAAACATTAAATCTGTAACCACTGGGCTTGTAGTACAGTGACATCCAATTAGGAATAACCAGTTATCTCACCCACAATGTCAAGTTAAAACAAAAACAGCACAGTGATACTTGAATTGCCTGCAGAAGCCATGAGGAACATGAAATAGGCATGAGGAGGTGGAAAGAGGGGTTTTCTATGGAGTGCTCTCCAACAGCCCTCCATACCTCCAAATGTTAACAGCACTACTCTGTAGAGCTACTAGAAACATACCACCTTTTCTGCACATTGCTCTATCTCAAGCCAACTCAAAGCCTAACTTTCAAAGATCTGTAAATTTTTTTTTTTCGTACTTATATGGCTGAAAATCTCTCTCTGTCTTTGTGAAGATCATACACAGGGACTGAAACATCATTCCTATACTTGGAATGTGCTCAGAAGAGAGAGAAAAAGAATAGCCTTGAACTGCCATTCCACTTCGCCTGTGAGATTTAGCAGCACTTCACTGCAGACTTCTAGGCTGTACCTCCATGGGTCATGCTTTCCATACTGCCGTACTTCAATGAATGTGGTCATTGAAGAGTGCTCATACTCCATCAGATTCATCTAACTATATGCGTAGCTGTGGTGTGTAGAAATATAATGGAAGCTGGAACCTAGCCCTAGATGAAGGCTATAATATAATAATTTAAATCATCATACAAATTTTCCTTCATAGCCATCTTTTTAGAAAAACTCTAGTACTATGAAGGTGTGAACATCTATGTGGCAAGGTTGTTGACTTTATATATTCTTTCTAAAGCTTGCAACACTAAACTTTAGAGGAAACAGTTTTAAGTAGGTAAAGGTGGGAGTTATTTGAACAGTGTCATTTTTAATTTCAGGGGCAATCCTGCCTGACCAATTTGGTGGCCTTCTACGATGGGGCTGCAGAACTGATGGACAGCGATAGAGCAGTTGATGTCATCTACCTGGACTTGTGCAAAGCGTTCAACACTGTCCCACACAACATCCTTGTCTCTAAATTGGAGAGACATCAATTTGATAGACGGACCACTCAGTGGGTAAAGAACTGGCTGGATAGCCGCACGTAAAGAGTTGTGGTCAATGGCTTAGTGTCAGGCTGGAGGCCAGTGACGAGTGGTGTCCCTCAGGGGTCAGTGTTGGGACTGGTCTTGTTCAACATCTTTGTCACTGACATGGACAGTGGGATTGAGTGCGCCCTCAGCAAGTTTGCCTTGCTATGACACCAAGCTGTGTGGTTTGGTGGATACACTGGAGAGAAGGAATGCCATCCAGAGGGATCTTGACACGCTTGTGAGGTGGGCTGATGCCAGCTGCATGAAGTTTAACCATGCCAAGTACAAGGTCCTACAACTGGGTTGCAGCAATCCCGGGCACAGCTACAGGTTGGGCAAAGAGGAGATTCAGAGCAGCCCTGCGGAGAAGGACTTGGAGTGGTGGTCGATGAGAAAATGAACATGATTCAACAATGTGCACTTGCAGCCCAGAAAGCCAACTGTATCCTGGGCTGCATCAAAAGGAGTGTGACCAGCAGGTGGAAGGAGGTGATCCTGCCCCTTTTACTCTGCTCTCGTGAGACCTCACTTGGAGTATTGTGTGCAGTTCTGGTGTTGTCAACATAAAAAGGGCAAGGAATTGTTGGAACAAGTCCAGAGGAGGGCTACAAGGACGATCAGGGGGAATGGAGCACCTCCCATATGAAGCTAGGCTGAAAAACTTGGGGCTGTTCAGCCTGGAGAAGAGAAGGCTAGATGGAGACCTCATAGCAGCCTTCCAGTATCTGAAGGGGGGGCTTTAGGGGTGCTGGGGAGGGCCTCTTCATTAGGTACTGTAGTGATAGGACAAGGGGTAACAGGTTCAAACAGGGGAAGTTTAGATTGGATATAAGGAAGAAACTCTTTACTGTGAGGATGGTAAGCCACTGGAATGGGTTGCCCAAGGAAGTTGTAAATGCTCCATCCCTGGGGGTGTTCAAGTCTAGATTGGACAAAGCCTTGGGTGACATGACTTAGTGTGAGGTGTCCCCATTTATGCAGGGGGGTTGGAACTAAATGATCTTAAGGTCCTTTCCAACCCTAACTATTCTATGATTCTATGATTTTTCTAAGGTGTCAAGGCCAAAACCCACAAAAATAGCAATATAATATATGCGAATGAAGTTGACTTAATCAGCCAGGCTGGCAAATATAACATTGAAATAAAGAGGCAACAAAATGTTTCATCTCCTGTTAAAAACATAAATAATTTCAATTTAAACCTTGATTAGGTTTTTAAATAAAGTATTTCACATTAAACAGTCAACAGGGAACATGCAAAATAGTGCAGTTCTGGAGGAAGTTAGTTTGGTTTAGTTCTGTAAAGCTGCCAACTGTCAAACTTAAGTAAACATTTGCTTAAGGAACTTGCATGCACATAAATGAAAATATACAGCAGGAAATAAAAATAAGGATGAAACTGGAGTGGCACAGGAAAAGTCCTCTCAAATCTTAGTATAATTTGTAATTTGTCTTGGTAGCTAATAGGTTTTATTAGTGTTGCAATTTCACAATTAAAAAAAGAAAGGAAAAAAGAAAACAGAAAAAAGAAAACTTATGTGTTTTCTTTTTAAAAATATCTGCACCTTCGCTGCAGTTGTAAGACCTTTTACCAAACCAATTTTAATATTGCTGGAGTCACTCATGTCTAACTGTTGTCATCTTTCTAGTACATTTATTTGTGTCTCCTTCAAGCTCAGAGGTAGAAATGGGGTGTCTGCTCCCACGCTGGTGAGCTGATTCACATAGGTGGAGCCTGAATTTTCCTTCTTCTGTCTCCCTGTGAGAGAGGAGATAAAAAGCATATTCCTGTGGGACTAAGCCTGTATGAATTGCAGAGCATGGCTCAGATGTCCACCTTTCAGTGAGTACTCTGCTGTTTGTCTGACTCCCCAGGCTTTTATAACACAATGAAAACTTAAATATTTAGGCATCTAATGGTTGAAATGGAAAGTTACTAATGCAAACTTTTGCTAATAAGATGCAGTGAGGATTAGGTTTAATAAGTTATGCTGGTTTTGGCTGCAGCACAGAATTTCTGGATGAACTTTATTGCCAGGTCTCAGGATTTTATTGACACACTCACAATATTTCACTTAGGCAGTAAGTCCTGGAATCAGTGTTAGAGAAGGATCTTGGCTTTCATATACTAGGAGATTTTAAGTTTTACAGTTGTTGGGAGAAGTTTAACATCACAAATTCTTGAAATCTGAAACATCAAAAGTGAACAGAAAGATCAAAAGCATATCTGTTAAAATCAAATCACTGACACCTCACTTAACTGTTATGGATCCTTGGTAACTGGCTGAAAGCAACATCAAAATTACATGTAAATTTAAGCAACCCCTTATGTTATACATAATGTATAACACACATGGTGATGCTGCCTTCATTTAAAGTCAGAGTGCACTCCAGAAGTTCATCAGCACTTCAGACTGACTTTGTGGAGCAAAGAAAAAAGGTGATTTTTTTTACACAAGGCTACTGAGACAGATGCCCCCACTCTGAGTGAGCAGTACTTTGATACAGGAGTCACTAACAAGTAGGCTTGACTGAAATCAGCCCTACTGTTCAAATCTTGAAAACTGTGCCAGACCATATCTTGTCAGACCAACAAGTCTAAGCTGTCTTACCATGACCTAACGGTATCAGGCTGAGCTGAGACTAGACAAACCTGAAATTGCTATGGCTGCACCACTGCACAGAAAGGTTGATTATAAATAAATCACTTTATGTTACAGATATCTGTAGCCCCCTGAGCCCACTGAGCAATCCTGTACAGCACTGGGCTGCATAGTGGTGATCTCCCTGTGAGCAGGGACACTCAGGGTTACTCCTCAAGGTTGAGAGATCCCTTACTGGGTATCTGATGTCTATAACAAAGTAAGTGACACTTTACAGCAAACCTAAAACTATATTCTGTGCCAGCAACTTTTATATATTCAGCAATATTATTGGAAGCATAGTAAGTAGTGTAGTGATTGCCATTTAATCATGGTCTAAATTATTTTTAAATTAACATTTAAATAATTGTTAAATTATTGTCAAATAATTGTTAAATGGTTAATTACAATTCAATTATTGCTTAATAACCATTTTATTATATGTCATCAATTAATCATGAATAAAACCCACTTAGTTAACCCCATAACAACAACTTCACTTAATAATTCACCAGCAACAGATATGAAAAGAAAATAAGCCTCCTTCTGCCCTTCCTGACTGTTCTGGATTCAGCTGTAACAGTTTTTCTCCTTAGTAGCTGGTTCAGTGCTGTGTTTTTTACTTTAGTCTGAGAACAATGCTGATAACAAACCAATGTTTTTAGTTGTTGTTCAGTAGCACTTACTCTGATCAAGGACTTTTTCAGTCTCATGCTCTGCCAAGTGAGGAGGGGTACAAGAAGCCCAGAGGGAGCAAAGACAGGACACCTGACCCAAACTAGCCAAAGATGTATTCCATACCACAGAACGCCATGCCCAGCATATAAACCAGGAGGAGTTATCTGAAAGGTCCAGATCACTGCTTGGGATGGAGTGGACATGAATCGGCAGGTGGTGATCAATTGTACTGTGCATCATTTTCGTTCATTGTTTTTTCTTTTCTTTCTGTTTTTTAGTTTTATATTCTCTCCCATTGTTATTTCCATTATTACTAGTAATAGTACTAGTAGTATATAGTTATTATAATATTGTTAGTATTATTATTGGTGGCAGCAGTAGTGGTTTGTCTTATACCTTAGTTGCTGGACTGTTCTTATCTCAATCCGTGGGAGTTACATTCTTTCAATTCTCATCCTCATGCCATCTGGAGTGGGAGGGAAAAAGCAGGGGGAGTGAGCAAGCAGCTGCTTGTTTCTGTGTTACCAGCTGGGCTTAAATCTTGACAGTCCTTTCTGGCGCCCAAAGTGGGGCACGAAAGATTGAGATAATGACAGCCATGACACTGCCTTACTGAAATGGCAAGGAACTTCAGGAGAATATGGCAGAACTATAGGGAAAAACCATAAATCCAAGCTCTAGGTGCTGCAAAAAGGCTGAACCTTAATAAATCTGTACTACAAATATTTGGTTCATACCATTTAGTTGAAGAAAGTATCAGGTTAAACATTCAAGCTAAATAAAAACTAGGAGTTACATTTTAGTATAGCTTTGGTGTTCTGCTGCAACTGAAATGCATTCATCATGAGCTTTCTTCGTCTTGCTTGCTTGTCACTTCACCAGTCCAATTTTAATTCTTTATATTATAGGCTTGAACATGACCTGTTTAAGACAATTCTGTGTTTATTGACTAAGCAACAGGTTATTAAGTAACTAGATAACCTGAACACACTAATGATATTAATTTATTGTATCACTTCTCACATTAGTGGACACAGTGATATACAATGCTGTACAAAATAATGGGTTTTGTCACTCTTTAATTTGATGATTATTTTATTTTTCTGAAGTGACCTTTCCTTTAGTCTTAAATCAGTATTGCTATCTATTTCCAATAGCTGCCTCCAGACCCCTCCAGTCAACTCCTGATACTGATGGCTTGGAATAGTTGTTCACATATTGTTCAGAATAATACCAGTTGTGCACTTGTGCATTCAGTTATGGACTGCAGTTTCATCTCATTTTTCTGAAATATTCAGGGTAAATAACCTGTGCTATTTAGGTTTATTCTGGCAAATGTCTGTGCACTGAGTAGTATGTCATCTGCCCTAGTACACATAGTATTTTTATGGGTTTTTTTTAATGTAAAGCCTACTAAAACTTTCCTGCTTAGAGTTAATTTGTAATTTCATATATTCCAGGTAGCTTCTCACTTATATACCATGTGCACAGACACACAGGAATCTAAGAACTTGTGTTTAGAAAAGGTGTCTCACTGAGTAAATCCAGCAGTGGAAGTCACTACAGCCTGCCATCCCTTTAAGCTTTGGTCATAAACTAGAGTAGCATGATGAGCCAAACCTGGCACAATTCAACAAGAACTGTTCCCAGAATTCTAGCCAAAAGAGTTACATTGCAGAACAGATGAGTAGAAATTGTCAAATTGCTGTTAAGTTTCACCAGCTGCAGAAAATGTAGAGAATTAAGTCAGTGGCAAGCAATCTGGACAGATTATACCAGGAAATACACAGATCAGAGGTAGTTAATGTGCTGATACTAATCTAGCCTGGGTTGCACAGAAGCATTTCTAGGATTGAAAAATAGGCCTGGAGCAATAAATTTAACAATAAATGTACAGATCCAGACTTAGGCCCAAAATTTACAACTTATTGCGTGGACCTGCTTTGAGGAAAGCCTGTAGCTCAAGCCAAGGAAGTGAGGAGTCCCACCACATACCAAAAGAGAACTACGCCACATACAGTGACAAGAGAGTTAACATACAGTGACAAGAGAGTTAACAAGCTCAGAGCTGTTGAAATTGCAGTAGGGGCAGAACTTGTTTCTGAAGTACAATTGATTCAAACCATGTAAGAATTTAGCAGTTTAAGTTGGCATCACTAACTGACCTGAAAGCAAACTAGAAATCTGTGGGAAAAAGAGCTAATGTAATCCTTATAGACAGCAAAGCTAGTTACATAATAAATTGTGCTCTGAACTACTCTCATACTGTTAGTGGACTTCAAAGCAATTTCAGAAAGCAATCTCTGAAATCATCCAGCAGAATTTATAATGGAAAGAATAACTGCACAAGGCCCATATCAGAGTAAAGAAAATAAAGGCTACAGCCTCTTAAACAAATGGAAGCAACTGAAATCTCTACTACCTTGCAGTCCAGGAACAACTCTGCTTTGCTAATCCTGAAATTCAGGGTGGTCATATGGTTTCAAAACAAAGGAAAAAATAAAATACAAGGCCTTCTAGATCTACATCTAACACTAGGTGTGAATCTACTACTCAGAACCTGTTCAGTCCCAGAAGCCATTAACTGCTGATAAAAGCAGTTACAGAATCAGGCCCCAGATGGCTCTGATGACCTACAAAGTCAATACTGGTTGTGAAATGTTCTAAATGTCAAATTTAATCTTAGCACCCATGTCAAGTAGGAGGTCCTTTTCCTTATGGAGACATCCTTGAAAATGTGAGCTAATACAAGTCACTGCAGACTGATAGTCCAATTAAAATTTGTCACTTCTCACTCTCTCCCCCCACTCCTCCTGAAATTCATGATTTGTAAGACTGGTCTTTGTGAGGCTGTGGAACAACTAACAGTTCCTCCATTATCTGAGGGAAAAGGAAAGGCTGGGAGAGACAAAAAGAAGAGCTGGGGAGCAGAGCACCTGAATAATTGGTGTTTGTAATGGAACTGAGATGTCTGGAAAACCATTAATGATGTTGAGTTGAATGTGACCCCTGTCATTTAGCAGCCTGCAGCTGAGCAACACCTTTCCCTTTCTCCGATATAAAGAAGAAAGTTTCATTCTGAAAGAAGTGAAGACAGGGAGCAAAGGTGGCTAGGGTGTAGTTCTTCTCCCACTTCTTTCTAGCAATTCACCTCTCCTCTGTTGCCAGAATGAAATTTAGGAATGTTCTGACAAGACACTGGGAAATTGCAAAGGGCAGAAAAAACAATAGGAAGGAAAAGAAATTGATAGTACACACATCTTTCCCTCATGGGAAGGAGTGAGCAGACCAGAAGTGTGTGAAAAGCAGAGAAAGACCAGGAAGTAAAAGGACAATTCTCAGAAAGAAGAATAATGGCAGGAAATAATGATCTCTCTTATAAAAATATCCATTAGCTGGATCCCTCCAGCAGCATACAACTGCTGTGGGTTAATTCTAAAACCATCCAGTCGATATTTTGTTGCGTTTGAAGGGGGGGGTGGAGAACTGAGAGATGTAGTCATGGGATTTCTCCACTGTCTATTCATTGCTTGCTACAGTTTCCAAGCATTTACTAAGGTAAAAGAGATACTCATTAAAAACTCTGTATACACTCATAGCACAGATACTTATTTGTTCCAAGAGTCACATTGAAAGTACTTTGTTATTGGTTGCTCCCTGTGCATTTGTGCTCTCTTGGCTTACAAACAATGAGAAAAAATGATATGTGTCACTGACAAACAATTATTTCTTAGAACTATCTGACAGTAAATAAGTGAACAAGTAACAGGAACCTTTCACTTTCAAAATATTCTTTTAATTCGCTGTTGTGTTCTGACTGATATATTACCTGGAGTCAGTATATTGCATTATTACAAATACCTAAACTAAGTACACAGAATTATGGGAATTTGGAGTATGTGCATGTAGTGTCACCCGAGCTTAAGCTGAGAGGGCACAAATTTGTGCTAATGTGTGTGGTGTGCACAACCTATTTGACATCTTAACTGGCTTCTTCAGACATCAGAAAAGAATTTTAAAGATTTATAGGTCCAAAGATGAGAACAGAGGAACATGATTCTTTAATCTGCTGGTTGAAGAGCAGAGAAGATCATGTTCCTAGCTCCTTGTCCAGCCACTATATGATGTATCCATGAACAAAATATATTTATAAGCTTTGAGACATCACAACCTGGGGTTTCCTTCATCCAAGTCAATCACCAAGATTCAGAATCATGTTTCTTCCTGTTCTTACTTTCATCTCTTCTTCATAGTTGTACATCTTCAGCAGAGTGGCTGGAAAATGCCTATCCTTTGCCCTGTTCCCTGCTTCCACCAGGGTGATAATAGTGAAGTGATAGGAGCTCTCTTATGGTATATGGAAGGTGTTATCTTGAGTCTTCTCAGGTACACCTGGGATGAGCCCTGCAATCTCTAGGTTATTTTATAACAGGTGACTGGCAGCAGCATGTAGTGGTTTGCTCTGTTTTCTGTTGGTTTTGTTTCTTTGTTTTTAAAAGGGACTTCTGTTCTGCTCTTCCAAAAGTGATCTGTGAGATCACTGAGTTATTCCTTAACAGACTGAAGTGCTTTTTAGAATCACAGAATGTTTTGGGTTGGAAGGGACCTTAAAGGTCATCTAATTCCAGCACCCTTACCATGAGCAGGGACTCCTACTAGACAGGCTGCTCAAAGCCTGGACTTGAACACTTCCACATATAGGGCAGCCACAACTTCTCTGGACAATGTATTCCTCATCTCACTATCCTCACAGTGAAGAATTTCTTCCTAATGTCTAATTTAAAGCTACCCTCTTTCAGCTTAAAGCCGTTCCCTCTTGTCCTATCACTACATGCCCTCATGTAGAGAGACATAGTTCTTTTCTCAGCCTTGGTTTAGTCGAAACTATGAACAGGGAAAGGACTGAAGACCTAATAGTTTTCAGGTGTTTCCCACACAGAAACTCCTAACATCTTGGTCTGCATGCTGTCTGCAGGCAGACATGATTATGGTGGTCGTGCATTTGGGATCATGCACCTCACCCCTGTATGCTGAGATACCTGATTCAGGGTTACAGATTTTCCTCATTAAAAATATCTAATAGTTTTGGAGGAAAGTATGGAAATCTGTTGTGATTACACCACTTTTCTTGGATCTAACCCTTATCGTACTTACAATCGTGCATATTCAGGATGCAATATATAGAGATATTCAACAACATGGAACTCAGGAAACATGCATTTCAGTCCATGTTCTTTTCATGTGTGCTGTTTAATCTTCCAAGACTCATTTTTTGTGCCATTTTTCTTTCCTCTCCTTCTCTTCACCAGTATTATAGATCCTAAGAGGTTTGAGGCAGACTTATTTTTTATTATTATGTTTTTATGGCGGCAAACACACTATGCCTTGATTCCCACTGGGAACTGTGATGATAATAGCATCTCTGGTGATATTCAAGGCAAACTGAAACACAGCTTTTAAAGAAGGGACTACTAATTTTGCCTTAGTACTTTTTTTGTATCCATCATGAGTGTACTGAGGCATACCCTGAGGGCCACTCTGGCCCTGTTCATGTCAGTGATGCACAGAAGCCGTTGAGTTTTTTATTCATTCAGCTGCACAGAAAATTGAGTAGCAGCTGGCTCTAAGACATGCTGAAGAGATGCTTTGTGACCAGAGCATCACTGTACTTCAGTGGAGGACACATCATGCCACAGTCTTGTAAAAAAGTGCTATGCATTCTCACATCACCGTTTAGGACCTTGAGATACAGGAGTTTGAAGGATGATCTCAAAGTCATAAACCACTGCACTGAACAGAGATTCTTCACAAACGTGTGCATGTAGCAATACCTGCCAATTCCTCAGCTTTTTAGAAGTCTTTGTATATCTACTGTTAAATGGATACAAAAATGAGATTTTAATAAGTATAGGTCATATATAGTCAAATCTTTAGGCATTGTTTTACCAGGAAAGTAATCTGCAGTATATTCACCTTGGAGTTCAGTTCATCTTTGCAACATGATCAATAGCTGTTAGTCAAAAGTGATTTTAAGCTGAGTTGGACTGAACCTGTTATTCAGTTTTTATAAAAAGTAGGCCCCAAAAACCACAACTCTGTGACACAAATCCTATACTTATTTTGCCAAGGCTCGGTTAAAGGAATCAGAAATAGATGATATTTCCTCTTTTCTTCATTAATATAATTAATAACAAGGAAATTAAGAGTCATAATGATTAGTTTGCCTGCTTCTTTCTCAGAGTTTGTTGCATATGCCTGCATTACCTAAGAAAAATAAAGGACAAACTGTTTCAGATATTCAGCATTTCATACTGAAAAAAGCTTGCCATGATGATAAATTAGTTTCACAAGCTAGTATTGTATCAGCACACTCTTTTGTCTGTGACTGTAATAGCTTTGTTACTGACATATTGGAGGGGTGAGAGAGGAGGAAGTTTCTATGTAAAAGGCTGCAATTAATCAGTTAAAGATCTAGCTACAAAGTCAGAATTTATTGGTGGTTACATAGAGGATACTGAAATGATAAGATTAGTGAGTTGGCAGATTTATATGGACTATATGTGCTCTATTTACTAGACACATTTTATCTCTGAAATTTAATGAATGAGATTGCATAGAAGTACTTATTTAGCAATCCAAAACTTTTTTAAGAATAACATAAGGTAGTGAGATTATTATAGAAGGTAAATGTTCACATGGAAATGCCTATTTTGTGTTGGAAGTTTTCTAAAGATTTTGTTGATATTGACAGATTAATTGCACATTTGATTGTTTGGTTTTTTTTTTAAGACAAAACAAACCTAAAAGAAAAAAATAAAAATAAAGTACAACTTAAGTATACTCACTCTTTAGGATTCTTCTACTGAAGTAGATGCTCTAGTCTATCAATTTGTCTCCTAATTATGTATGATTCTATTATGATTCACTAGCCACAAGATATTCCTTTTATAAAAAAGACTATAGTTTGTATATGACTCTACTTAATTCCACTTCACTTCTCACCCCCTCCTTGTTTCTATTTTGTTTCTATGTCATCAGAACATGAATTGAAATACATTAAGGGATTCATAAAATTATGCTTTACTTTTAATATATATTTAAGCCTAAGAGTTCAATTTTCAACAGTATTTTGACTGTCTATAAGTAATTTCCCATGCTCATTTTCTTTTCTATAAAAGCACTTTTGTTAATTGGTTGGAACAATTTGGTTTTGTCTTAGGTGCATTTTTATGAAGTTTGTATAAATTTTGTTTCTGTAACTGGACATATATTAGATGAAAAGTGTTCTAATGACTGTGATAGACTCAGTCTTGTTACTTTCTAAAAAAAAGANACTTTTGTTAATTGGTTGGAACAATTTGGTTTTGTCTTAGGTGCATTTTTATGAAGTTTGTATAAATTTTGTTTCTGTAACTGGACATATATTAGATGAAAAGTGTTCTAATGACTGTGATAGACTCAGTCTTGTTACTTTCTAGGGAAAAAAAAAAAAAAAGAAAGATCCTCAGCTGTAGGGTATCTATTAGACAGAAAAAAACAACAACAATAAAAAAAAAACACCACCACCAAAAAAAAAAACCCCTAAGGTTTTGGTTTCTTTCTCATATGAAAATTGCACTGACCTGAATGAAAGAGAACCTTTTACTAAGACCACAGAACTCAATACTGAAACTTTTATAACAAAGATACTTATCAGTATCAGTAAATGAAACCATATATACCTTTAGCCTGATTCTCATCAATGTCATTGACCATCTGAGTAAAGGTTTGCATGTTTGGACTCCAGAATACATGTTTCTACAGTTCTGGATTGTCATGGTTGATTATTACATATATTCATACTAATCTAAGCTATCTTCATGTATGCTCAATTATTCTTTTTTTTCCCACTTAACTATATTGAACAGGAGTAACTCACAGGAAGAAAACATAACAGGAAATGAAGCTGAAATATGTTCATAAAACAGAAGCAAATTGCAAGAACCTTTGCCTGATAACTGCTTGACTTTCCATAAAGACCATGAAAGCATAGAATCATAGAATAGTTAGGGTTGGAAAGGACCTTAAGATCACCTAGTTCCAACCCCCCTGCATTGTTCTGTTATTTCTCTAAATCAAAGAGCAGTCCTTCTGAAGTACATGGTTGCAGGATTTTTGAGCTCTTAAGTTTATAGAGGACACCAGTGCAAAATGAGTTTAGATACAGCCAACCTATATAACCCAAAACACTTCTTCCAAAAGGAAAGACATGAAATAACTAACAGGTCAAACTGGTGACTTTCAGAAAGTCCTTTCTTCCTCTTCCATAAGAGTTCTGAAGCGTAGAGGTAAGATTTCACTCAAACCAAACTAAAAATTGGACATTTATGATGATGACAGTATGTTATATATTATGAATGCAAATATTATAAATAATTCAAATCTACTGCATAATTATTGTTTGCATTAATTTTATCAATATTGTAAATTAATGAAAGGTGACAGAGATTCATATTTTATGTGCCTGCCTTCAAACCCATGTTTCAGGTTATTTTTTAGATCAAACTGACTTGAGTTCTTAAAAATAAGCAAATGCTTTATCCATTTTATAAACGGAGATTTTAAGCCCAGGAGTCCTTATCATACTATTTATTTGCTGAAATGTAAAGATGCAGAGAAAGTTGATATTTAGGGCTGAGAAATATGTCAGGATGTTGCACTATAAATCAATAACAAACTTCCCACTGAAAATATTGGCAGTAGAGTCCCACCTTTTTTTCACCTGGACAGTTTTATGTATCTGTGAAATGAGTATAATAACTGTTGCCTGCCTCACCATGTCATTTGGCTAAAAACTTCTGACTGAATTCTGCAGATCCACCTCTGTGCACACATATCCACAACTCCCTATTATTGAGGACTGAGTCCTGTAGTTAATGACTGTATTGAGCCTTTGAAACCCTGAAAAATCAACAGATGAGCACAGTATTATGATTATCATTAAAACCAACAATGTCATCCTTGTTCCAAAGTATATTCTAAAATCACAATTAGCTGTGCTTCTAAACAGGTGTTTCATGTATCTGATCTATCTTATTTTTGTCTTATCATGTTAGCCATTTTCTCAACTTTTGAGTCCTGGGTGCTACCACAACCATATTGGTGAAGCTCCACCAAGAAACTGCCAGGTATCTAACAGAGTTTTGAGGGAGAGGAAGGACTATTCAGCTCATCTATTCTGACCTCCTGTCATAATTCCTGCAATAAACTGTTTTTTCCTTTCCACCAGTAAGCAAATGTTATCAAACCCAATAGTTCCAGTATCGACAGAGTAATATTTATAGCGCAGTCAAGATGAAGAAGCAGAAGGCCTGAAGCAAATAAGGCTGACCCCAATTATCTTTGAGCACCCACATATACCAAAACATACACACATCATAAAAACATTCTTGTCACACAGAGGTGAAAGATGGTTCATTGCAACATGTGGTGCCAGTATTAGGGTTTCTAATATCACACAGCAAATCAATTTCTAAATAAAAAAAACAAACAAACAAACAAACAAAAACCCTAATTTCAGGTTTATAAAAATCTGATAAGAGTTCTCCATCTGCCACATACTACAGCTGACAGATGCTTCCTTTTGCATAACTAAGATCAACCTGCCTTTCGCTAGTCAGCCTGTGCAGGATATACAGACATTGTCAAACGTATTAGCGGGAAAGTCTTAAGGCTTGGCAGAATTTTTTGTTCTTTGCCTTCCGTCTTTTGCCCTGATTAACACCTATCCATTTCTTCACTGTTCCTGTCTGTCTCATATTTCTACTCTGTGGTAGATGCCTTTTAAGAGTAGCTTGATTCAGCTGCAATTGACCTTTTTTGGAGCAGTGCTGACTCACATCAAGTTTTTATAGGCCTGCTAGTTTCTGCACATATGTGGAGCAGGGGTGCTCTTTGAGCTACAGAAGTTACAGAGAGATAAAAATTTTTGAGAGGGAGGTTGGGATTATTTAGGGACTATTTCCTTTTGAAAGAGCAAAGCTTTCTTGAAACAAAACAAACAAACAAAAAAGTGTTTTATTTTTAGGAGAAAGAAATACTATGTAAATCCAAAAGCAGCAAATAATTAAAGAATTACACTGTTACAATGAATGTAAACACAGCCATGCTTTGTCAAATATATTAAGACTGATTATAGTCCTAGCAACAACAAGAAAAAAAAAAAAAAAGACATTGTCAGAGGGACCGGAAAACTTCTGCAGTCAAGTACCAAATCACTGTCATTGGTAGCAGCATCTGATTTGTCAGTCACNTAAAGGTCCAAACATCAAAAAAAAAAAAAAAAAAAAAGACATTGTCAGAGGGACCGGAAAACTTCTGCAGTCAAGTACCAAATCACTGTCATTGGTAGCAGCATCTGATTTGTCAGTCACAGCATCAAACACATACACAGAGCTTCTCCAAGGAAGAAGCATTTCTTCTTTAGTTTTCCTGCCCTGCCTCCATCTTCTTTCTGTTCAGTCCATATTTTGCCATGCTCTTTCTTTAATATGATTTTCAGCATCAGTTTCTTTCCTCCCTATTACCCTTATTACCTTATTACCTATTACCGTTTCACCAGCTTCCTATAGGACTACATTCAATTTCTTACACATTTCTCTCATCTTTTCATCTCTTGGTTCTACATTCTCCTCCTTATATTTTTGCCTATGGTTCTCCTACCCCTACAGCCACACTAATCCCTTTTTTATCTTTCCTCTAGCCTTCATTCTCTTTACTGTAGTCATTCCTCACACACACATTTTGTCTTACAACATGGCATAAGGCACAAATACAGTCTTCTGATCCTGGCATATGCTCTTCAGGTCAGACCATATCAGATCATGCCTAGCCTCTTTCAAGGCCTCCCCATTCATTTTGCTGCTCTTCACAATAGTGGGAATGACATGGCCTCTTTACTGCACTTGCAGACAAGCCAGTGTACATATCATCAAGTACAGTCCTGGGGCTAGAACTGGATTTATTGGCCTGTCTCCTCCAAAGAAAAAGAAAAGATTTTCTTGTCTTTCTAACCTTTCGTGAAACCAAATGGACTAGTGCATAGCAGACAATCTACAGGCAAACTGAAAAATCATTGTAAAGACATCAGATTTCCTCTGATCTGCAGTTCAGATGATAAATTTTATGTGCAGATAGGAAGTTGATATCATTTAAAAAATTCCTGACCTGCAAAACATATATTTGGCAATGAAACTGTTAAATTGTACACCATACTTCTGGGGTCTTAAGATGCTCAATTCACCCTGTATATTTTTGTTTACACAAGAAAACAGAAACTTCATGCAACAGAGTTTTAAAAGTCACAATTGTGTATGTAAATAACCATACAGGCAGAAATTGTTCCTGCCCATGGCCAGGGGGCTTGGAGGTAGATGATCTTTAAAGTCCTTCCCAACCCAGACCATTCTGTAATGCTAAATCCACATCCTATATAGAAAAAGAACAATTACAGGCAGCCTAAGCTCTAGCTACACTTACTCATGATACATTTCTTTTCATGAGCTGCGGCTGAAGGCAGGATTCTGAGCAATAAGAAGGAAACCACAAGTAGCTTTAATAATGGTTATATGCTCCAGATGAATGTTACAAATGTGTAACACATGTATTGGTGGTATCTATTGCACTAATACTCTGATTGTCTTTCTATCTATAAGCATATATAACCCAATACCACTGTATTGTATGATATAGCTTTCATCTTCATATGTAATGGATGGCATATGTCCCACTAACAGGAAAAAATGCCAAGCCGTAAGTATATTGTGCATGCTTGTTCTTAATGTAAGATTTATGATTTATTGATGGCTTTTATTTGCCCCCATTCAAAATGAAGACCACTGAGGAGTGGACAATGCATAAAAATTCCCCCCCTTTTTTCTGCTTTCATGCATGAGAAATGACTGTGCAAAGGGTCATAGTCCATCTTTAATTCATCCCTCTGACATGTTGATTGTAATACTTTTAAATCAGGCTTCTCCTATTTTGTATGTAGTCCTTTAACAAGTTTTGAAACTTGCAGCTTTGGCATCATGCAAATCATCTTAAGGGTTTTTTGGTTTGATTTGGTTTGGGTTTTGTTTTGTTTTGTTTTGTTTTGTTTTTCTGTTGTAGTGTGACAACATGTCCTCAGAACAAGAATAACAAAATGTGTGCATTGCAGAGATATTCATGAGAGCACACCGTACTTGCAGTATTTATGTACACAGAGTTCTAATTGTTCTCTGTTTAGACTCCTTTCTGCATCTCCCTACTGCTTCTCTGGTCATTAATTTTACAAGACTTATTTTCAGGATCTAAGCAATAATAGTTTAATTTAACAGGCATTTTGTGCTTATACATATCTACTTTCTTTGACTAGTTAACTTGACTTCATGCAGATAGCTCTGTGTACTTGTTTTCAAAATGCAGTTTTGGATTTAGGAGTTTTGGTTTTGGGTTTTTTTGTTTGTTTGTTTGGGTTTTTTTTGGGGGGAGGGGAGGTGGTGTTTTGTTGGGTTTTGATTTGTGATTCGGAATTTTTGTTGTTTTTTTGTTTAAGTTTGGGGGTGTTCTGGGGGGGGTGTTTTGTTTGGTTTGGGAGACATTTTGTTGGGTTTGGGGTAGGGGTTTTCTTTTGGGGGGGTGTTTGGTTTCTTCGGGTTTGGTTTTTGTTTCTTTCTTTTTTTTTTTTTTTTTTTAGACTGTGTCAGTCAGGTTTACCGTGTTCTTTTGGGAAGCAATAAATATAATGGCCACAGACGGGTAATACATCCTCTGCTAGGTCTAAAGCAGATCATTGTCATTCAGGCTAATCCGCTACCAATCGTCGAACTTAGTTTATTCTAATCGTTATCCTTTTGCATTTATTCGGTGTTATCTCCCCTTTGCTGCTGTTGCTGAGTCCTGTTGGTGATTTTGGTACCATTTGAAACCACTTTCCGAAGGTCATCAAGGCGCAGGGGAGGAGGGCTTGCCCCTCGGAAGGACACCCGGGCAGTGCCTTCCACACCGCGACGTTCAGAGCTGGCTAGGCATTAAAGACGCGGCTATGATCAAGGGTAGGTGGCACTAATTAACGCCTAATTGCATTCGAGGGACGCCGTCTTTGCTCAGCCAGGACGAGCCCTTTGCAGCAGCTTGTGCTGCTCGCACCGGGATGCTTTGCAGCTCCCACCGCCGCCTTTAGCCCCTCACCTTGGTCGCGGGGATGGCGGCTCGCGCAGCCGGGCTCACACGCAGAGCAAGGCAGGCGCGGGGGCAGGCAGCGAGGGGCAGCCAAGCGCCTTCGCGAAGGCTGGAGCGGACAGGAGCGGAGCAGAGCTGAGCCGCCCGCTGCCTGCCGCCCAGCGAGGAGCGATTGACCGGGCACCCCGGAGCTCACCGACCGGGGAGAGATGGCCCCCAACAGTCCCGCAGGCTGCGAGCGACACCGGGCCCGGGCAGTAGCGGTTCTCCACGCCCGCTTCTGCTACTGCTCGTGGTGCTGTGTTACTCTTGTTGATGATGAGGATGCTATTCATTATTTAGGTGGGGTTTGTTTGGGTGACTGGTTGCTTTGGTTTTTTCTTTCTTTTCTTTCCAAAGCCACACTCCAAAGCTGGGGGCCTAGCCTTTTTCCTAGGACTTGAAGAAGTGACCCTTGTAGCAGCACTGAGCCAAGACGCTGATTTAGGTTATTTTGAAGAGGAAAATTTTCAGTGGGAACGGGCCTATTTACAAAGGGATGGGATAGGCTTTCCCCTACTCACATTTATGGCAGGACAGACTCGTTGGGGGGGACAGGGCTATCCTGCTGCTCTGCATCCTCCCCCGCCCCGGCAGTTTGTCCCCCCCACTTGGATCGGGAGCCCTTTGGGGCCGGTTTAGGCTCACTGCCTTCCTTACGACCCCCACGGCTCCCCATGTCCAGCGGGGACAACGAAAAGGCCCAATTCCCCTGGCGGGACCCAGTCCAGGGCAGGGACTGGAAAGTGGGCCTTAAACTCCCTCGCTACCCAGGGATTTCTGTTCACCCCGGAGACAAAATCGCCGCCGTATTTCCTGTCCTCAAACACTTCCTGACACGGGGAAGATAACAAAGGGGAAAGTTTAAAGCAATAAATATAGCCGACCCTCCTAGTCCTCCGTGTGCGCTTGTGTCTGCCGCCGGTGAGGCCAGGCGGCACCAGGCTGAGCAGAAACTCGGCGTTTCCAGCCCTGTCTGGTCCGGCCCGTTCGGCTCGGCCCACTCTCTGCCACCTTCTTAACACCTTTCTGGGGATTGCAATTCTCACACATAATCGTCCCTCCTCTCCCCGGTCGTCGTCGTCGTCCCCCCCGATTTTTTTTGGGTTTATTTTCCCCCCAACTGCCAAAGACCTTTGCTCCCTGCTTGAAATCCTCATTACAGCGTGCCCCTTTCTGATCAGATTAAACTGGTGCCGATTCCTCTGGACCGTCCTGTGACAGTTAGTGCACTCCGGGAAGGCTCACGGACAGAAAGAATGGCTTTCTTAGTCTATTTTTTTTTAAGCGAGAGCGCGATTCAAGAAGCCAAATTGTATTTTTAAAGTCACGAGGGTTTCCTGGGCACGCAGAAGCCCACTGACAGTTTTCTTGTGTTTTGATAGATTCAGCACTGTTACGGTACACTTCTCCCTCACACGCAGTAGCTAAGACTCGAAGATTGAAGATCGCAAACCTCTAGATGAGTCAAAGCCTACAGTCTGGAGGACCTAATACATTTTGTGATTGACTTCCCCGCTGCGCTCTCTCCAGTTTCATCCTTGCGCGAAACTCTTTTCCCCTCTCGGCGCATTGCAGGGGCGCAGCCCTGGTCTCACCACATTCCGCAAGGCAGAGAGGGAAAATCTGAACTCTGGCTTTTCTTGCAAAGCATCTTTCTGGCCCAGATCTCGTCAGCAAAAGTTTTAAACCTGAGCTGGCCGGAGAACCTTTGCCAGTGCCCGAGCGGAGAAGCTGTGAGGAGTCACTGCCATGTAGAGGAAAAAAATCAGCCTTCCCAAGCGCAATGGAAGTCACCGTGATCAGGTGGACCTCGCTGGAGCCCGCGTCCGGGTCCCCGGCGCTGATCCCCACACGGTGACGGAGGCAGGCCCAGAGGGGCAGGCGGGGAGCCCCCGCAGCCCCGAGGCTCCCGAGCTCTGCCACCGCAGCAGTGACCTGCAAGGGCATCTCACCCGGCCCCCAGTGCTGCCCCTCTGCCGAAGCCAGGACTACCTCTTCCATCATCTACCAAAGCAGATTTTTCCCTGGAAGCCGTCCTAGTTTTCACAGCTAAGCAAACTCAGCACAGAATTTATAGCTGTCCTTACGGGACGGAAAGGGTTACTCGCCGCTGTCGGGTTAGGGGTTGGTTTTTTGGGTTTGTTTTTTGAGTTTTTTGGTTTTTGTTTTTTTTTGGGGGGGGGGTGTTCTTTTTTTTTCTTCCTTGTTCGCTTTCCTCGAATGGATATAATCTCATTTGAGCCCCTCAACGTGATGAAAGCTATTGATTGCTGTGTAGAGCCACCGACTTTTTGCTGGCTCCCCCAGTTACCTCCCCAAAAGTAAATAAATAAGAAAATGACAAAATAAAAAAGGGGGCGGGGCGGTGGGAATAAAATTAATACTAACATGTATTTTCGGAAGTGTCTCAAATATGTACAAATCCCGGTTTATGTCTTTCCACTCACGTGTATATTGATACCATAAAAGAGAAATCCTTCAGCGGGGTTTTTCTCTAAATACCTTATTCATTGAAACTGGCAGTTCCACCCATTATTCCACTCTCTTAAACTCGATTCTGATGGTGGCTAAATATAGAGCTTCGCCTTCCTGGGAACGCGAATCGAATACACAGTAAGCAAATCAGTGGCACAGGAGGGGGATAAAAACCCTTGATCAAAGCCCTCCTTTCCTTCCCAATTCTGGATTGTTGGGGCGGAGACAGGTTTCTCATTTATTGCACATCATTGGCAAAGATCAAGCTTAAAATGCAGTCACCTCTCCCACGAGTAGCAGTTAAACCCTCCAAAGTTAAGGGGTAGGGGTTAATAGAATTAAAACCAGATTGAGTTATTTCCAGAAGCATTATACCAGAGCAGAGAGGAAAGCTGCTTTAATCAGGCACAATTTTTAAAAGCAATACAAACATCCACAGGGGGAAAATGCATAGGACACAGTATGGAAAAGCACCTTCGCTGTTTCAGTCTCACAAAATCCGCTGATTTTCCTTTTCTGTCATTGGGATGACTCTTTTATTGTTGTTGCTGTTAATTACCGGCATCTTTCGCCAGTTCGCACACCACCAGGTCACCGAGGAGGCTGCAGGTGGGTCTCGCCGTGCCTCGTCCTGGAGGGTAGGGGGAGAAACGGCTGATACTTGTCGAGTGCCCTGCGGAAAGGCACAAAAGGTCCTAAACGCGCCCCCTGCGCGGGGCCGCGGCTGGTCGCCTTTCGGCCAGCAGAGGTCGCCGTGCTGCCTGAGCGCTGCCTGCGCGCTGCTTGCGCGCTACCTGCGCGCCCCGTCACGGTGACAGCCTGGCAAGGGACTGGGAGACCGGCTGTGGACCGGACCCCGGAGGGGCGCGATCCTCCGACCCACCACGATGATGCCGGTTCTGCGCACGCAGAGATCCGCAAGGAGCAGTGCGGCCAAACGAGGAGTGAGGGGTGGGTGTCCGGCTGCTATTGGCGGCGGGGAGTGTGGAGGAGCGGGGAGCTCGGTGGGGCTCCCCCTGTGCGTGGGGGAGCATGGGACGGCACTGCAGCCTGAGACGACTGAGGTGAAACTGGACATCGCAAGAAGTCTGCCCAGTCCAAACACGTGCCAGGCTGTCCAAAGCTGCTAGCAGAGGTAGTAATTCCTGATAACTACTTTTGGTTAACAGGCAGAATTACAAAGTATATGTATAACAAGTCTCTTATATATATTATTATTAAATATATTATATATATTATATTATATATATCTATATAAACATTCATACGCATGAAGATAGACACCCCGACACATGTATATCTCCAGTTTCTAGGGTGTAGAAGTGATCAACTGTCAGAGTTGCATTTCCCACTGTTTATTTAAATGTCGAATATGTAAAGCAACTCCGTGTGTGTTTGCAACCGTATCTTTACCTCCTGACACTATCTTGAGATCACTTCAAGTCAGCTTAGTTATCTCTACAAGTGGCAACATTGGGTCCCACGTCTTGTCTGAAATAAAGCTGAAGAGTGCGTTGACTCCCTTCAGCTTTGGGAAGGAAAATGTCTTGCAAACTAAGTTAGGACTCCGGAGAGGTCCGTTGTTTAGTAGCTGTCTCGTCAGAAAATGTGAGTTTCAGAACTTTTTCTTGGCTGTTTCATTGCAACCATATTTCCCAGAGGAAAGATATTCCCTGAGAATACGGCTTGCCTCTCTTCTACCCAAACTTGGGTTCCTCTTAAAAAAAAAAAAAAAAAAAAAAAAAAAAAAAAAAAAAACCCAAACAAACCAAACCCTCAACAAAATAAGACTTTGAAAACAGTACATTTTCCAGATGAGTAGTGACTGGAGGACACTTAAACAGTATACACGTTGTTGAGGGCTGTGTAAGAGCCCATATGGAAGAAAACACAAAAGTGGGATCTAAACAAACTCAGAGGGGATGTTTACGATGATGGGGGGAGGATTCAGGAAAGCTTAGGGTAGACCCACTGGAGAGTGGGTATAGTTCCGTGCACAGAGTAGACGAAAGACACCGTACAGCTTAAGCGGAGCTTGCCCCTTGAAAAACATACACAAAGAAATCCGTGCCCACAGGGAAGTTGCATTTTCCCTGGTTTGGGAGGATTTCAGATAACGGGCAGCTGGAGCCAAAAGCCCTGCGGAGCCGGTGATGCGGGGCGGGCTGCGGGGCGCTCTGTTCCAGTGCTCGGCTGGGGGCTCAGGCACTGCACCGCACCCAGCTGCGGATCTCTGCTTCCCCACATCGCCTCCAGAGAGCAGCGCCGCAGAGCTGCGCAGTCCTCCTCTTCTCTCCCGCACCCACCAACCCTTTTCTTATTTTTTTTAATTTTTTAATTTTAAATAAGAAATATAAGCGATTCTCCGCTGGTAGAAACAGAACTTCCTCACTTTTCTCCGCGAATCTCCATTCCCAGCCAACCTAGGAAACCGCCTAAACACAGGATGCGTTTCTATTTGCAGATTGGGAGGGGTGAGGGGGTGGGAAGGAGAGAGAAAAAAAGAAAGGAAAAGGATTTAAAAGGGATTGGAAAACATAAATAGAATGGAGGGAGTGTTGAAAGACAATTCAGGGTAAATATTTGTACCTTCTTCGACCTTGTGTTTAACAGAAATACATGAAGCTTTTATCCGCTATTTTAAGAGAAAAGGCGGCTGGAGGACAAACATAAACAGTCCCACCTCGGGGCAGGGGCTGGGGCCGGGGCCATGGGCAGCCAGCCGGCCCTGCCCTCCCCGACCAGGACAGCTTTGCCTGGGGAAACCAGGACAGCAGCTCCCGCCTAAGAAATATAAACGCCCGGAAAAGAACTAGTTGGATTAACACCACCACCTCCGCGCCCCGTCCCGGCCCCCCCGCAAAAAAAAAAAAAAAAAAATAAAA
>NDXB01001685.1:6657-62072 GCA_002631895.1 Agapornis roseicollis | reverse complement strand
AGGTTGGGGGGGGGGGGGTGTTTGCTTGGCTTAGAATGCAAACTTCACTTTAGAGGGATAATAACTGTTCTCAGATATAATTCGCAGGTGGGTCACATGCATATGAATTCATTCAACAAAGGACAGATTCAGCAGATAGTGACTTGCAAGTGTAAAAGATAATAAAACAGTACCGATGCAGTGGGGGTCCAGAAGGTACTTACATTTCATGCAATGTTTCAGTGGAAAACATGATGTTCTGATGAGTAAATAAAGCCTTGTCTTAAACAATGGCATGCTTCTGATTTCTAAGGTTCATTTGAAAGTTAGACTTTTTTTTCTGACTTGAAGCCTCCACGGTACCCATGCAGTAGTATTGAACTGGCTGAGAAGAAGCAGATGGTGTTCACCGCTCCTCCCAGGCAGATTCACATTTTATCATGCCAGCTTTGTCATCAATTATCTCAGTGTATCAAAACAATGATGAATCTCATTCAAATGATTAAGGCCTATGACTGGAATAATCTATGTGCTAGCTATGTATGTGATGAGAAATTTATGCTTGGGAAATGATGAGCTGATCATAAATTTCAATGTATAAAGTAAGGTTACAACAGTCATGCACCAAAAGTTTACCAAAAGCATTAAGTTTCATCAGCTTTTGGAAATTCGTCTACCGTTCCCAAATCCAAGGTCCTGATCTATGTGGAACAGACTAAAGAAGTTAACATGTAAGAGAAAAACAAACCTTGATTGCATCATGTACACAAATAGAATATGAATGTTATTGTCATGTCACATCTTTTGTACTTTGCAAAGTTAAATAGAAGCATTGTCCTTATTGTATACTACTTATGCACTTTTTTTTCCCCAATTAATAGCTTCTCCTTCTAATTATAGAAACATTCATGTGCAAATTACAATTTGGCAATGCAGAGGTTTTTAAGTAGCTGTTTTGGGGTGCAGTTATGCTTCAGGTGTAAACAACCAACTCATGAAGCATCTCACAGCTTCATGCCTTTTTCTTATCCTAGCCACTAGAGGGCAAAAGACATAGAAATTACTCGGGCGTGGTATTCTTCCACACGGTTTTCTACTATGAGTATTGCAAACTGCAGGAATAAGTCAGTGCTGAATAAGAATCTACAAAGCCTTTTTGCTTAGATGGACTTCAGATGTCCTGTACGGGACACAAGTTTGCTATCTTCTCACAAACTGAAAAGATAAAGAAGTTACAATTAATGGGCACACTGACCTACATGTATAGACAATTCTGAGTTCAATGTTTTGTAAGTGAAGTTAACGTTAACCCAAGAGTGATCTCCTTTAGGGATGTGAACACGTTTTTCAGTCTCTTCTTTGCTAACTGCCTTGAGGGGTGTGTGGCACCAACCAGCTCCACGCAGCTGCCTTGCTGCCATGAGAAAACCGAAAAGCAACCTCAACAACCCCAGAGGAAGCGCTGAGCCCCAAGGAAACCTTACATATGGTGGGAAATGGCACAGACAAAAGTGCTCGTTCACTGTGTAACTCCATTCACTTTGTCAGTTATGTGAATGACATGTGAAAAATAATTTCCTGCACCTCCAAGGCTTTAACCCCAGTAAACAGTAGTAGTTATGTTGCCCACCTCCTGACGTTCAGTGTGGCTTGTCCTGGGGCATTGCACTGCAAACATGCAGAGAAGATGGAGTAGTTGAATATTAGTAAAATATATGTATATATCTATCTTACTGGCAGACATTAATAAGCCTTTGCTGTATATTACATTTTAAGCTCTGTGTTCTAATCTTCAAATTATAATGACTAATTAGAGGTATGTGAGCATTGTAATTATCTTCTGGCAATAAATTGCAATACATATTCACAGCTACATGGATTTTATCTTCTGTGAAATGGTCCTTATAAAAACAGCATATCAGAAATAAATCCTTAAAGATGAATGCAGAGAATGTCCTTTTCCCTTTATCTCTGGTTTATTTATGTGTTCCCATTAATTATGATTTCTGTTGGCATTTTTCTTCTTAATGCAATTCAGTTTTAGCATATCCTTCCATAGACTTGTTAGTAGGTAGGATCATCATTTATACTGTGTTGCACAAATATTTTATAATCCACTAATCTTGACAAAAAAGTAATGCCTTACCAATAAAAAAATACATGAGGCATAATGATTCCCTGCTAATAACTTATTAGGTCATATCATCCAGTTTGAGGTGTCTATCACACTTTAATTTCACCAGATTTCTTCCTTTGGAAGCTGCTACTCCTTGTATTTTATTGAGGTTATTTTTATGCCAGCAACTTATCCCTTGCCAAAAGCAACTGCACAGTCATAGGTAAAACAACAGACACAAGGAAGCAGCAAGGAAAATTCCTGGATTAAGTCATAATTCCTCCATGGTAAGAGTGGTCACACAGTGGAACAATGTGCCCAGAAGCTCAGTCCTATTCAAAACAACCGGAGAAGACTCTGGTCCAGCTCTGAAGAGAGCCCTGGTTTGTGTGGCTGTTGATGACCCAAGTTTGCTCAGCAAAATAGGTGATGAAGAGCAAGTGTAAGGAGAAAAGGCTATGGTGAGAATAAAAAAGTACTTTAACCAAAAAGCTCTAATTCTCCTGCCTTTAGACTGGTGTCATATCAGTCCCCCCCCGCATATTCCAGTGTATTTAAACCTAGCCTAGCCAAGTGGAGCTCCAGCTGAGGCCATAGTGGTGTCGTGTAATTTGTGCATGTTTAATTCTCAAATTTCCAGAGCTTGTGCTAGGAAATTGGTAATGTTGCTATACCTTACACAAGCAATGTTTAATTACATTTAGAAACAAAACAAGCAGTGATCATAACCAGATGGCAGAAAATGACAGGATAAAGTTAAACTTACTTCTACTCACCCTCAATTTTTGTCTGGTTAATCATTGACCTTAAGATAAGTTCAGGTCAAGACAGCTGAGGAGGGACTCTTCATCAGGGACTGTAGGGACAGGACAAGGGGTAACGGATTAAAACTCAAACAGGGGAGGTTTAGATTGGATATAAGGAAGAAATTCTTTCCTGTGAGAGTGGTGAGGCACTGGAATGGGTTGACCAAGGAGGTCGTGAGTGCTCCATTCCTGGCAGTGTTCAAGGACAGATTGGACATAGCCTTGGGTGACATGGTTTAGTGTGAGGTGTCCCTGCTTATGGCAGGGGGGTTGGAACTGGGGATGATCTTAAGGTCCTTTCCAAGCCTAACTATTCTATGATTCTATGATTTTAACAGGTAAACTGTTGATCTCTAGGAAATAGTGTCATAAAAATCCTTAGGTTTCGCTTTCTGGCTGGTGCAGGTCAGATAAAAACTGATGCAGGCAGGCACTCCTGTTGCACTGTAGGTGAAGTAAAAGGCCTTTTTTAGTGTTCACAGCACCAGCAGCTTCAGGCTGAGATATTTCCTCTTTTGCTATGTATACTGAAGCCCTCCTTCCTGGCAAGTGGCTGGACATCACCTGCTGATGGGAAGTAGAGAATAAATACCTTGGTTTCCTTTGCTTCCACACTTGGCTTTTGCTTTATTAAACTGCCTTTATCTTGACTCAGAAGGGGTTTTTTATTCCCATGTTATGTTCTCCCCCTTGTCCTGCTGAAGATGGGAGTGATAGAACTGCCCCATGTGCACCTGGCATCCAGCCAGGGTCAGCCCAATACAGTTAAACATTATATTCCTCAAATTGTCACTGATGATGATGTGAAAAGTCTGCCCAGCACAATTTACTCTGTAGAAATCATCTTTCAGTTTACTCTAACGTCCTAATCTCCCCTTACTCTCACAATTCAGTTCCAGAGACTTCAGCTTCAAATCAGACTAGCTTGGCACATTGTGGATGCACAGTATCACTAAGTGTTATCACCATTATATACAAAACAGAAATCATTATGAAGTTTTCAAAGAAATGTTAAAAACATGTCATTACTACAGCCTTGTACAGGCAAATAGAATAAATTAAAACCACTGACAGGAGTCGATTAATCAAGAACACATCGATTTATAGGTATTATGGCTCTTTGGGAATTCACAAAAAGCTTTGTATGATCCCTTGTATAACAGATTGATGAAGTCTGTCATTCAATACATTAGGAACATACTATTGATAGTTTCTAGCATAAAAAAGTGCATATTGGTGCTTTAATTCAATATAACAAACTACATAGAAAATAAGTGCAAAAAGGGGCGTTTTCTTTCTAGCAAAAGAAGCCATAAACTAATTTATAGAGAGTGCAAAGGATAGTAAATGTTTATATTTTGTTATTTTATGCTTAGAATGTTTATTTGTAAAATCAGTGATATAAAAGACACTTGACCTATACTTGAAGCACCGTGGCCTCATAGAGACAATGAATGTAATGAATATAAGTAACAAAGTGGATGCTGCATAATTTGTTTATCTTACTTCAGAAATAATATTTTAGCACAAATATTTGGTGGAATACTACCAAATCCTCCAACCATCTGTAAAACATTTATAAAAGCCATACCACATTAACTGTGCCTTTAAATGCACATCATCTGTGTCTCAGCTGTGCTCTGAATATGTCTGTGGAAGTGATTTAGAAATCTCAGAGCTCGCCATCCAGTTGTTCTTTTACCATTCACTTTTTTCAAGACTTAATTAAAGCATCAGCCAAAAGAAGGACATGCCTTTATTTCTGTGGTCTAATGATAAAGAGCAAATTAGCGTTCATTATAAGCCACATAGCAAATTATGAAAAATAATAATGCCCTGAAGTATTTATTATAGACTAACAGTCCACAGAGCAATAATACCTTATCTATTCGCATCTGGCAGACCCCCCACCCTCACTCCAATTGTTGCAACCTCTCTGCTCCTTGAATGTCCTACTTCCTCCTTGCTTGTTTTCAATGCCCCTTTTTTAAGTTCTGACTTCTCAGTGTTTTAGAACTATAAAACTACCCTATCTGGTGGCTCTGTTTGGAGCTGATACCTAGTTTAATGACAATGAACATGAAAACTTCTCAAGAATACAATTCAGTTGCCTAAACAGATAATTCTCATTCACTTAAAGGGAGAAACATTGACATACTAAAATAGACTGTCAATGCCTGCTGATTCTCAACACTTTTATCTCATTTCAGACATAGTTTTTGACTGCCATATGTTTTCCATTTAAAACCTTGCCCCTGCTTGCAGCAGAATTAAATTTGGCTTTAATGATTGTCTTGCTGTGATCAGTGCTGCCCAGATTCTTCTTTCCAAAAGCTACACCCTAGTGGTGCTTTCTTACTTGCCCTCTACTTAGACTAAGAAAACAAATTTCACTGAAACTGAAAAGATCAGACTAAAATTGTTCCATAATATTTTGATGTTGAATCGGGTATTTCTTGAAAGCGACTCATTTGCTGGCAAAGCAAAATCGCGCTAGAGAGCCAGGAACTTCACTGAATCATCAGGTTGCTTGGAAATCTTTACAGTATTGTCAAAAGTAAGCTTGGAGAAATGAAAACCGTTCCTTTAAAAAAGAATCTGAATATTTGTGGAAAAACATACTCATTGCTCAAAAAGGCAGACTGTGTGTCTCCTTTTGCTGACATATCACTTAACTGATACAAAAAGCAAATAGGCCCCTGCGGTAGCCTTACTGAAAAGGGAGCAGCAAACCGTGATGGCCTCATCTAATATTTTTACAACTATCTTATATGGGCTGCCAAGGGCAGCATCTGTCTCATTATTGCCATAAAGCTGACTGAAAAATCCTTAGGGATTAGTCTTAAAGGATTTTTTGTGTGTGTTGGACAGATCATGGTATAAAATACTTTATTCTATTTTCCCTCCCCTGAGAAGGATGAATAAGAAAAATTCTCCAAATGTCACTTTCTGACTTTTTGTGATGTATATGTGCATTTTAAAGATAGGCACTAAGCCAGATATGTGCACTTTTTCTGGTTTATTCAGGGAAACCAACATTGTTTTCTGACTTCCATCATTCTCTGATTATATGTCCTCATTTATGTTCTGGAGTTCACTGCTGAGATTTGGACAGAAAGTGAAATACTATCTAAAAAAAAAGCTCATTTTGTAGGAGTCTTTAGCTATAGTCAAATGTCTTAATATATCTATGAGCTTTTTTTCCAGCCTGGAATTTTGCTCAAAATGCTCTCTCTTTATCAGTGTAAGTGCATACAAAAAACTGTCATTTTGCTATACAATAGACTGTGTAATTCTCTGTGGTAGTGTTATCAAAGATAACTTCAGCTGGCTAGACATTCTTCAACCAAATCTCCACATTCTGATGGGAAAATTGCAAATTCAACTTTCAACTGGGTTGAAATGTACTGCAATAGTAATAACATATGGGACAATTTACACAATTAAAAACTTCTGGGGCTAAAATGGCATTAAAACATTGTTAATATTTTAGTAATATGAAAATATTTCTGTTCTGCCATTTTAAAACTGCAAAGAGTTCATAGTTAGACATCTTTGCCACCTTCCAATGTGTGACTCCTTCAGCTGCCTTTGTTTAATCTGAAGACAACACTGCAGTAATTTCTAAAGTGACACATTTTACAAACCCAGTTTTGCAGTAGCTCACTACTACATGAATGGGGCTTTGAATAACTGTAAAAATAATGTGGCTACCTTTAGGATTAGGCTAGAGTAATTTATGCTATTGTTGCATGAAAAGGTTGGGGGGTTCCTCCTACTTTAGATTGTCAGTAGTAGCATTTTTTAAACCTGTGTTGTGCTCTGAAAACCTATTCATCTCAGACCCATGCACCAACCAAGCCAACACCACTGTCTTGTGTATACAGATCTTCACCTCGCATTCACAAAGAATCAATTACAGAGAACTGAAAAGAAGTAAAATATCTCTCTCTCCAGATCTACGGTGGGGTAAAATATGAAATGACTGTGGTTTATGTATTGTTTGTCATACACACAAGCTGCCGCCTGGAAAGCTAACAGCTGGTAGAGAATGTTTGTTTTTCCTTCACAGCCAGCAGCTGCTTTTGATCAAATAAGCTCAGAAATGTTTTGAATAATGTAGAAATGCTGTCTGAAGGATACACGGTAAATCTTTCAGTCAAGCTTCAACAACAACCACAAAAAGTGTTAGCAGATTCTTCTTCAGCAGGAAGAAAGAGAAGTTTGGATACAACCCTTTCTGACTAAATTCTGAGCAAAGTAGTCTTAAGAGAAAGTTCCCAGTTATGTGTTACCTATAAAAAGATTGAGAGATTAACAGTGAAGGTATTTCCTGGCTATAAATAAATAATTTGTGATCACACTGTGTTCAGAGCACAAACAGGACCAGGAACTCAAAGTGCCCCTAGCTCTCCAGCACATACATTTGTCATTGGTCTGGTATAATGAAGATAACTTGAGAAGGATCTATGACAGTTAGATCCTTAGACAGTTAGATCAGTTAGAAAAAAACTATGAGAGTTTTCTTTTGCACTGGCTGCTGAATGAACAGTAACTGTTTCCTGTGGCCAGCCAGCTATTGATCTAATTCCCTTCTGCCAGAGGTGCATTTTGTCTTCATTTTCAGCTGAAATATGAGTTGATCTTTTGTACTCTAGACAGCCATTTACCACTCGTTTTCCTTCATTGATGTTTATGAGCTGAAGTATTAAACAAATCTCAAATGTAGGTTAACTGAGACAACAGATGACATTGTGACCATGACTACTGCTGCACCATTAGCTACATTAACTCCATGAATCAAGGTTTGCTTCTCATTCACCTTTGAGGTAGCACACAGCAGAAAGTATCCTTAAAAGGCAACTACACTGTAGCTGAAGAAATGCAGCAGTTTGTCAGCATGAGGACTGAGGGGAGGAAGAAGTGCCCAAAGTCTTTAGCAAACAGCAACAGAAAAGTTTTTCTTATCACTTAACATCCAAGGGCTTTTCCCCACATCATGTCTCAGAAATCATTTCAAAATGCTCATTTTTACTTACTTATCAATATTTTTCTCACTAAAGTATTGGTAACAAAATGAATAGAAGGAAGTGCTGTCATATACAGCAAGAGGGAAAGCCAAGGCATTTGATTCATTTGTAAAATGGTAAATGACAATCAATACTATGGGCAAGTATTTTTTATACGCAATTATCAACTCATAAGATACAGTATATCTCATCTCATTTCTACAACAGCTGATGCCTCCATTTCCCCCTGGAAGCCCCTGCAGTTGCCATTATAAAAATCATAAATAAGATGTTAATGAGATATAGATTGATTATGTTGGAAAAGATGACATTTTCATCCATCATTCTAAATGATGTTTAATGATGGATTACCAACCAGCAATTCCACTGGTACAAGATTAAGTAAAATAGCAGGCTGTTTCAGCAGGCAAGTCCAAGGAGATGGCAATAAATCTGCTCAGTTATTGTTATTACCAATCCTGTTTTCACTGCTAAGGATATTATTATTTCATTTAGACTTGTTCATGCATCATAGGTTATTTCAGTCAGTCAATGGGAGAAACTGCACTATTTTATTCTCAGAGCTGCAAAGAACTGCGCTTTGAGAGAACACAGTGTATGCAGACCAGCAGGCCTTAAGTAGACATAAAAAAGCTAGCAATTTATCAGACCAAAAATACACTGTGAAAACCACATTTTAGAAAGTAGCATTTTGTTTGCAACGCAGCTTATTTTACATATGTGAAAATTCTCAACCAAAGCATACTGCCTGAGAAGCTGTCCCATTGAAACAGTATTATTGGATCCTCTATGATTCATACTTCACCTTGGTCCTATAATGTATTGAGAATTAGGTCATTCAGACTATCTTTTGGCCAGGGAAATTAGACTGCAAATAAGCATAACAAAAAATGCCCCCTTTTTTTCCCCGCCTCATGCTCAGGAGCGGAGAAAGCATGTAAAGAATTAAAAGAAGTCTACCACAGAAAGTAATTTTCTTTGCCAGGCAACCTGGCCTTGCAGTTCTGATAAACTCCCCCTCCTTGGAAGGAAATCAAAAACGTTGCACTTCTCTCAGTGCCCATGTTCTCTCTGGGGTATTTTGTAACAGCAGATAAGGCTACAGTATGGAGCATATCTAGTGCCTAGCTAACTAACTCAGATGTGGGGGAACTTTTAGATAGATGAGCAAGTTTTAACCATCTATCCCAGACTGCTTATCAGTGGAGCAGGTTGTCTGTGGAAACACATTGCACACAAGTGTGAATGATCCCTGTTCAGCACTTATTTCTCTGTAAAAGAAGGGAAGATGAGAATAATGGCTCCTCTGCTCTCCAAACATTAGAATGGCAACAGCCTTACAGTAGCAAGCTGTAATCTGCTCCTTGCAGGAGGGAATTTCTCCAACCCTGATCCAAAACCTGCTTCCCAAGTTTTCAGATCTGACTCTTTCCCTGTGCTTATGAGCATCCCCAAAAGAAAGATGTCAATAAAGTAAGTTTTTCCTCAAAGCACAAGATCATTTATAATCTAGCTGTGGAAACTGTAATGAAGCAGATAGATGAACAGGAGAGATGCATGGAACATACCATTTATTTGTCTCCTAGTTTCATCTCTCAGGGGTCAGCAAAGAAGGGAAAGCTGCTGAGGTGCAATGGAAAATTTACTTCAGGAAGAAGTTTCCTTCCTGACTTGTTCCTGTCTCACAGCCCATCAGGTAAACTTTTATCTGATCGACCAAAACTAGGGCATGTTGCAGAATAGCACCACCATGGAAGCATAACCATGAATATCTATGCAGTGCTGGACTAATTTAGCACTAGGGAAAGCAGTATGGGGGTCAGTATGGCTCGGTCTTAGAAAAAAATCAGTTTGATTGTTATCATTAGTCAAAAAGGCAACAACAATTGCTAGGAATCATTGGGACAGGAGTGGAAGTAAAATAAGAATATCATTGCATCACTGCATTTACTAACATTACCTGTTCAAAAACGGTACAGCAGAGTTAGAGAATGCAACACAACCAAGAGGCAGACCAGCCTAAGCTTACCCTGCTAACAGATCAGCAGCTAACAGCTAATTTTAAAAAGACAATGAATCCATCTCAGGTGTTGCAATTCAAGGATGCACAGCATTGTAGAATTTCATCTCGGACACCTTGACAGTGTTTGCTCTGTACAGAATTTTAAATGCATTCATATTATCAATCTAGAATGATCACTCTGAAGATCAACCCAAAAGCTAAATAACTCAGTTAAAGGGCAAATTCCAAAGCCGGATACAGAACCCACACACACCTGGGTACATTTATGAGGAGGACACATCCCAGGCACAAACTCTCCAGACTGCATTTGTCTGGTTTCATGGTTTAAAGTCTCTCTGGAGACCCTGGCACAAGGAGCACAGCACCCAAGGACGTTGCACACTGCTGACTACTGTGAAGGGAGGGAACAGGACGTTTTTGCCATCATGGTCTGTCTTGCTTGTCGAAACAGCTTTGTCTGGAAGCTGCATAATGAAGGACATCAGCACAAACCGAGGAGCAGAGCATGTCATTGTGGTGGCAAAACAAGCGGAAGGTAAATAAACATTGTAACTCATGTAATATGAACAGATGGCATTTCATCAAAGTTATTAGCAAAAATGGTTCAAAGATGTTTACATTTTCCTAACCTACACAACAATATATACCTATATGTATTTTTCACCTTGGACAGCCAATAGATTATGATGTTTTCTATTTTCTCAAACCAATTTTTATCTTTCCAGACTACTTTCCTTTTCTCCCATGTAGAACAGCCAATAGCAGTTGACAGTTCCTTCTCATGACTTTTTTCCAGACTATTTTTCACCTTTCTAGATGATAAGTTGCTGTTATAGCTCCTTAGTTTTGTGATTATCAATGGTATCTCAGGATGCCTCCAGTTTTCTGATACTCGGCTGCACTCCAAAGGTGCCAGCTGAGTTTCTTCAGGACACTTCTGGTTTCCAGGTTGGAAGGAATTTTTCCTGTCAATATTTCAGCAGGCAGCTCCTGTTCTGCATTTTTCCCTTTACAACCAGGTTGCCTTTATGGCTGCTCCCATCGGTTGCTGCGTTTGCTTAGTCTTTAATAAATTGACAGTCCTTGACTCAGGAAAATGGTAGTTTGCAGGTGCTACAGTATGACTGGAAAGAAAAGGTGTTCTGAGGATGTAAAAATGCCATCTCTTCAGCATGCGACTGTTTATACCTCCTCTTTTTACTTTTCTTTCTGACTCCCACCTTACCAAGGCTTTCAACAATAGGCTGTAAGACATTTCCTATAGGAGTCAGTAACTCATGTACCTGATCTGTAACACAAGGAATTCAATCTCTGAACTGTAATACTGGGTTGCTTGTGGATATATATGAAGGAACCTAAAAGGAATTGTATGCTGGTATTTTTTTAAAGATTTTTTTCATGCTATGTTTTCGTATCAGTTTTGATTCCACAGTTTCTGTGATTTCCATATTTAGGCCAGACTTATGGAGACTGAAGTCTACTTATTTGACGTAAATCCAATTATTCTAATAACAACCCATAAGGATCAGTAAGAATGTTATAGTTTTTTCCGATGCTGACTAAGACTGCTTGGCTTTTAAGAGGAAGTGTGTGTGGGGAGAGGAAGCCTGGCTATTTTTCCATGCCTTGCAGCCTTCCTGTAAGCACCGACGCAGTGCTTATTTACAGACCCAGTGGAGGAGCATGATTTGCATGGCTATCCTAATTTTACTGACTATAAAAGTACCAGCTATATCTTCACTTTTTAATTATCGTAATTTCTTTTGCAGGAAAGATTATTCACTTCTATACTCAATGTTAGTGCTTTTTGAACCATCTGAGCAAGCATGCAAAAGGCTCCTCAGCACAGCACAGGCTTAGGAAGATAATCCCTCTTCTTTTTCTGTCAGGAGGTACCTCCCACCATTTTAGTGAAAGCAGGGGGAAAGGATGAAAGCAGCAACTGTCCCTGTTTGCAGTCTCTGCATGGCCATAGCTGGTCCAGTGCCCTGGACTTTCTTGAGCACACTTCCTTCTCCATTGAACAAACAGGATGCGGCTAGTCCCATGCAAACACAAAGGTGTCAGCAAACAGCTCCCACTCCAGAAACCTAGCAGCCACACCTATTCCCTACTCACTGCCTGCAAAACGCTGTGAAATGGAGGAGCAGACCAAGAAAACAGGATTACCACAGATGACTGAGGCTTAAATGTTATTTTCTCGCTGGGCCAATTCTTGCCTTTCATAACACTGATGAGCTGATAGGCTTAACATCGATGAAATAATAGGCTGAGTGTGCTGTAGGAAGCTATCTAAAGATCACTAAAGCTTCCAAATGTGGTCAATAGGTAAATATTAATCTGGTTACCTGCAGCTGTTTTCTGCAGTAGGTGCACTCAGCTGATCAGAAACCAGCCCTGCTAAGCTGTCATCAGCCAGGACAGCTAGCTCACCACCACACATCCAGTGGATACCTGACAAGCAGCCCCCCCTCGCCACCAACTCCCCATCACCTCCAAACTGCCATTCTGCCACACACTTGGTGTCAGGTGGCCAGTGGCACCTCCTGACAGGTGGCATGATATCACTGCAGCTTGCAGGGAAGTTCCTCTCATTGCAGAGGACTGGCACAGCCCTCTGGGTACCCCGCACCCCTTTCCCTTTCTCATCTAGTGTGTTCACAGCTCAGCCTGCTGATTCGAAGTTTTCCATGGGACATCGGTTCCAAAGAGGTCTGGCAGATGCACTCTACTGGTTACCAACCTTAGTTAGGTTGTGTTGTGCTTTTCCAGAAACACCCTTTCTCCACACTGTCCATCTTGACTGGATAAAAATCTTGACCTGTTTCAGTTCAAGGAAGTGTCTTGCCAGCACTGGAAGAGAGTTGCGTCCACCTCCGCAGCATCTGAGACAGACTTTATTCTGATTCTTCAATAATTGGGAGAAGCTTTGAAAGCCACAATGAGGTGAGTTCCCTTTCTTGGCCATGCTTGTCCAGCATTGCCAGTTGTACTCGCATGCAATATCTACTACCATGTCCAGGTAACGCATCTCCCTCAACAAATGATTTCTGAATAGGTTTTCACTAGCTTCTTTGCCCCACCAATAACCGTATCAGTCATGTAAGTGCAATGACTGTTTCCTTATGTTAGTAAGCCAATTTCTTGTAATATGTGCACAACTACATAACGATAACACACTAGTGATTTTACAGTGGGTTGCTGCAGAGCAGTATTATTTTCATTTCAGTTGTTGTGATTTAGCAACATTTCTGTCTACTGCAGCTCCTCTCTAGGCCTCCTATTTTCTCAGCCATTAACAAAATGGCAGTGGTGCACTGATGGCTTCTTCATTGCTGGGGTCTCTTCTCTGAGCTTTGTGTCCAAGAAATAAAAGGTGCTATTTATGCATCTTCATTAATGAGTCTTTATTATACTCTAAGTGAAAAAAATCCTGGGAAATCTACCCTAATGATGTTAAGTGAAGTCATTGTAACCCCTGCTTGGGGTTTACCTTGGGTATTTCAAGATAGCACCCACAGGCACTATATCTTCAGCAGGATTTTGTACCAGATTGGCTGTTACTGGGTAAAAACACATCAAGATATGCAGAAGTGAAAACACAACCTTTGTGGAGTTTTGCAACCATGCTGAGCTGATGCAACTGAAAATCATGCCACTTGCCCATAAAAACACTTGTTTGTGTAACTGTTCTAATCTTTCACTTTTTACATAACAATAGAGTTTGCAGGTGTTGACATAATACAGGTTATCATGTTTCTATTTTGATTTAGTAATTTTGGATCTGTCTTGTCCGTTCTTGTATCAAACTAACATCTAAGCCTGTACAGGATGTGTGATCTTAATAGCTTTAATCTTCTATGCACTTCCTCTTTCTAAAATGAATTTTTGTTAGTTATAGTTTCAGATTACTCCCTACAACAAATAGCATCCATATTCTTTAGGTATACACTTCTTATCATGATAACATCGTTATCTGCTGCTATTGTGGGTTTGCCTGTTCCTATTTTTTTCATTTTTTAAATCCATCTCCTTATTATGTGCAACCCTAGATGGTTATAATTTATTTTGCTGTATGTATATCTCTTCTTTTTTAGTGAATTCAAGCTCTTTTGATGTAGAAATACTTAAGACTGGCTGGATCCTCGGAAGAAACTGCTTCTCTTTATACATGAGTCAAAGTATTACTAAAATAATGCCTCCAATAGTGCTTGATTTCCACAAGGCCCATTGTTGCTGTTGATTATTAATAAGAGACAATTATTACATTTTCTCACATTCATATGTTCGCGTAAGACTTTTGGGAGGTATCGATGCCATAATATTATGTTACTGACTCAGGAAAACAGATCAAATTACAATTCTTGTAGGCCAAGAAATCTTTTTGCTTGGTTTGACTTTGTTGTTTCTATCCCTTTCAGTTGCTCTATTCATCAGATATTTTACCTTTTACATTACTGATTAAATTAAGATGCAAATTAATTTAAGGGCTCTGACTGCTCTTGTCAGCAATTTGGATGCTTATTAAGTGGTTTAAAGTATAATTAATTAAGGAAGTATTGCTTCACATCCAATAGTCAGTAAAATATTCAGCATTTACATCTTAAATTTATTTAAGCATTATCACTTTTTCTGTAGTTCAAGAAGAGTTATAAAGGCTGTATTCCTGATTTCCTCATTCTGAAAGAAAGACTAACTACTAATTGCACTGAATATAGTCTTCCTCTGGCCTTTTATAATTAGAAAATTAATTGGCCTTTACAAAGTGCTACATCTTTGCTTGTTCCTAATGAAAAAAATTATGTACCCACTCACTACCTATTTCCCAGTTTGAGAAAGCCTGCTGATCAGTAAGTCAATGTTAGAGATGGGTTTGGAGTGTAGGCACCAACCTGAGTCACATACTGCTCTGAATCTTTTTTCTCTCTTCTTTCTTTCTTTCACGTATTAAAAACCTATTCGAGAACAGCAGCAATGAGTCTTTTTAATATATTCCAAAAAAGTCCAGAAGTCGCAGTCACATCAACAAAAGCAGCCATAATACCAAATGCCACATAAATGGATGTTCCTTGTGAGTTTATTGTGCTTTCCCCTTCTCCAACACCTTTATGAAAGTTAAACCATTATGCCCTGCCTTCACCTTCCCCACAAATCCTTTGGCTATAACTACCAGGGTGCGGTAGGAGGGGTAAGCTGTTAAAACAAACCCCATATTTGTTTGAAGGCTCTTGGTTAAGAAGAAGAGAGCATGCAGCAAGTCAAAAGCAGTGGCTGGACCAGCCTCATTTTAAACCTGGAAGGAAAATCCTGGCCATTGTATATGTTTTTCAGAATTTTATATAACTATTTATTTGGGAATACAAAAAAGAGATCACATGTTCAACATGAGCTAAAAAAAGTACCAGTGACTTCTCCCTCTTTGTTTTTGAAGCTGAATTACTCTAAAATAATGGAGTATGTTGACAGCAACCAGGACAGAAGGATTTAGACATACTTCCCAAAACAAGCCAGCCTCTTTTACCTTTAGCAAAAAGAATTTGGTGTTTGGTGTTTAAAGAAGCAAAAGCAGAACTGGAAATTTCTGCAGCTCATGTCATAGAATCCTACAATAGTTAGGGTTGGAAAGGACCTTAAGATCATCAAGTTCCAACACCCCTGCCATGGGCAGGGACACCTCACACTAAACTATGCCATCAAAGACTTTGTCCAGTCTGGCCTTGAACACTGCCAGCGATGGAGCACTCACAACCTACCTGGCCAACCCATTCCAGTGCCTCACCACCCTCACAGGAAAGCATTTCTTCCTTATATCCAATCTAAACCTCTCCTGTTTAAGTTTGAACCCATTACCCCTTGTCCTGTCATTACCCCCTTGTCCTTGTCCTTGTCCTGGAAGGCTGCTATGAGGTCTCCACACAGTCTTCTCTTATCCAGGCTGAATAGCCCCAACTTTCTCAGCCTGTCTTCATACGGGAGATGCTCCAGTCCCCTGATCATCCTCGTGGCCCTCCTCTGGACTTGTTCCAACAGCTCCATGTCCTTTTTATGTTGAGGACACCAGAACTGCACACAATACTCCATGTGAGGTCTCAGGAGAGCAGAGTAGAAGGGCAGGATCACCTCATATTCCGGAGGCTACTTACATCATTCTTCTAGAAAGTTTCCCCACAGGAGCACAAAAACGTGGTGCTGGTCTCTGAGGGTTGTTTAATTCTTCCAACAATCTTCAGCACTTGTGGCAGCCTTTGAAGCACCATTTCCAGTGAATTCCCTCTTTCCCAGTACTTTCTAAGGCAAAAGTGAGGGAATACCAGCTTTTCCCCAAAGGGAACCTAGCAGAGCCAAAGTTGGTGGAGATGAATTAACCTCCTGAGGTTTATTTGCTTGTTTAGTAAGGTCACCTAGGCCTCCTATTGAATCAACAGAAAACCACACCTTCCACAGGCCTCCCCATTCCTGGAACAAGGAGGAGCTGGTTCAGGGTCCTGACTATTCAGCATCCTGTTGGAGGGAGGTTTATATTGGACTTTTGGAAGCATTTCTTTACTGAAGCGGTGGTCAAACACTGGAACCTGCTTCCTAGAGAGGTGGTTGATGCCCCAAGCCTGTCAGCGTTTAAGGCATTTGGACAATGCCCTTAATATAACATGCCTTAACACTTGGTCATCCCTGAATTGGTCAGTCAGACTGGATGATTGTTGTAGGTCCCTCCCAATGGAATTATTCTATTTTATTCTATTCTAAAGATTGAGACCCACAAATACATCTTTTGCTGCCCTGTATTGCACCGAGCCTCACCTGCCATTTTTGCAGGGTGCAAGACAGGGCAATATCTGGACACATTCCTCTTTCCCCAGCACTTAGCTGGTTGCTGGCAGAAACATTAGGCAAAACAATAATGGCATCAGTGGACTTTTCCTTGCTGGGCAGGTAGGGCCGCAGGGGGAGTGCAAGTGCTGTTTGCCTATGTGAGAAACTTGCTTTGATTTCTAAATTACATTGGGTGCAGGTCCCCAGGCATTTGGAGGGGGGCGCTGCAAGGCGACCAGACACAGACACACAGTTCCAACCAGCTCAGATGGACCTACCACAGGGCCCACCCCAGAGCAGAGGAAAGGGGAAAGGCAGGGCACAGCCAAGGTGCATTTGTGTGCACCAGCCATTCCCTCCTCTCTTGCCCCTCCTTACTTTGCTGAAGGGACAGAGCATGACCTGTGGGAGTAACAAGGAGGAGAGGAACATGGGGTGATGCTGAGCCTGGAAAAGAGGAAAGGTGTTTTCCCCTAGCATGTTAATGTTCACCTTCTTGCTTCCCAATACCCAAATCAGTAATTAAACATACAGATAAATAACTTGGTCATAAATTAATTTCCCCAAATCAAGTCTGATTTGCCCATGAGGGTAATAGGCAAATGATTTCCCCATATGTATCTCAATCCATGAGCTTTCTTGGTTCTGTTTTTCCCTTTCCTCTTCCCATCTCACCATTAAAGGGGTACTTGAATCAGCAGCTGGGTAGGAGCATGGCTAACAGCCAGGGCCAACCCAGCACAGACATTCAGCAACAAAAAGTTGTTTGTGAACTCTGGACTGAAGACAAACAACAGGTAATTTAGGCTTATCAGTCTCTGTGTTCACTTTGCATCAACTTGAGTTGTCTGTGCTGCCTCACCATGACTGTACGAAAAGCTTCCCATGAGAAAGATCTTTCCTTTTCAATCAGCTCACTAGTTTGCACATCTATAAAATCACAGCTTCAATGAAATTGGTTATACAATTATTTGAGTAAGAAAGTCTGTCAGATCTTTTGCAAAGTCAGTGAGACCTAGAGCTGCTCAAGCTTTGCACAGCAGCTTGTATGAGCATTGTTTCTAGAAGCTCACTGGAAAGATAAAGCATTTTCATCTGCAACTCATACCCAGGTTAATAAACAGTTAATATAAAGTAAGGTATATACTATCCCAAGTGAATAATTTCCATGCATTTGCCTATAACCCTTTTCTTGTCAAACAGAAGTCACATTGTTCTTAAAACTGTTTGATATAGTTTAATTCTTACTTAAGAAACCCTTTTCTGTGAAAACCTGGTCATTCTTCCCTCAGCTACTTTGCTGTCTTGCCTGAAAGGATATGTATGTACAACACAAACTTCAGAAGCTAATACAAAACACCCTAAACAAGACAGGGTTGCAAAGGACAATGGAAATGATTACAAAAGAAACAACACAAACACAGTAGAAGTATTCTTAAAAAAATATGTAAAAGCAGCCTTTATTATGATATTATAACACATGCCAAATAAAAGGGGCTTTTAAATCACCAACTGTGTTTATGAATTGTGTTTACAGGTTTTTCCTCCTATTTTAAAACTGGAATTTGGTTTTGTATTTGCATAATTATTAAAAATAAATATTTTAAAACATTATTTGAAAACAGATTCATATAGTAAGGAAATGGAAACCCTGGTGTGAAATGAAGCCATTCCAGCAAAAACAAGAGCAGAGGATGCATTAGGGTTGAAAATTTAAATATGCCCTACTTAAACTGAGAGAGTAAAATTTTGTAAAAACAAGAACAAATCACCTAAAAACTAGTAATGCCAAGCCTCTTTCATAGTATCACATCAAAATTACACAGAATACCCCAGTGATCACTAGGGAATCTGCCACAGTCCAGTTTTTCCAATCCGATTAAGTCCATACTTCGTGGAATAATATGTCCCCCTCTCCCTGCATGCCGAAAGTAGACACGGTCAAATCTCATCTTGCACTTGTATGGTGCATGCAGGTTGGTATTGGAGTGAGTGTCCCAAGTATAGCGGCAGTGTTGTGGTTTACCCAAAAACTCCCACATATCCATAATGTTGTTAGGTAAGTTTCCTAGTTTAGCAACCTGAAAGTAGAAAGCGGGGGGGAGGGGGGAAATACACAAGACACTGAGCTCACAAATTTTACTTTCAAAACCAGATCTGAGTTGTCACAACATCACTTTTTCTGCAAAACAGAAGTTGTGGAAAACAAAAAGTGGAGATGTTTCTAAATTGTGGTATTTCTCAGCATACTCTAAAAGCATGACCAATTTCTGTAGTACTTTCTAAATCCAAAACATGTTACAAAACAGGCATTAAAAAAATACCTCCAAAATTTTGAGATATGGGGTTCAACACCACATTCTCTGAATCAATGTCATTCCAGTTTACTGCAATGGAATTCTATGAAAGGCAAAGATGAAACATTGACCTTTTAGTAATAATGCACAATTTTTACTTTTAATATCAGCAGCCAAAACCGACTTCTAATTTTGAATGTCTCGATGATAGGGGATTAATTCTGAACTCCAGAGATCTATTTCTCCAGAGCATTAACTGTCTGAGAATCAGAGAGCTGAACAAGTAAAGATCAGGTTCTCAAAGTGAGAAGACGCTTTTGAAGTCGAAACTTCATCAACTATCCCTGCATCTTCTCAGATAGAAATACTGCTAATAAAGCATTTTGGTTTTGGGGTGGGGGGGGTTTCCTCATATGTATCACCTCAACTATAATAATGCCTCAGCATAGCAATGCCGCAGCTCCTACTTACTCAGACTTCCAGTTTTTAAGAATAAATGTCTTGTATCTCTATTCTGTCTAAGGAGGTCATTTCTCATGAAGACAACAGAAAAGCTTGAGGAGATTTTGTCAGAATACTTTCCCAAAATAACAAGGTTGTTTATTTCTATTTACCTCACTGTCTCTGAGGTTTGTATCCCCTCCAAATATAACAGTGGTGGACTCAGACTCCTTCTGCATTTCTTTAAACACTATTTGCAGTTGCTTCATACGCTCCTTGGAGTGATCTTTAGTGCTCTCCAGATGAGAAGTCATAAGGCAAAGTTCATTTCCAGATATGCTCACCTGTGTGTGAAATGAAGAGGCAATGTTACTATCCACACTACGATAAAAAGTTCAAAGACAAAAGTCTAATGCTGAAGTAAATTACTTACTGACAGAGCTCTGGTTAATATTGATTTTACATTGAAGAAAAGTGGCTTACAGGAGGATAATAGACTTTCAGTCTTGTTTTCAGACGTTATGAGACTTGAAAACAAAGTATGACCACTAACTTATATAAAAGATTTAAGTTTGCTAGTACCAAACGAAGCCAAATTTGAATGTTTGGTGAAGTTTTTCTGCTGTTTGAGACTGTCACAGAGTAAAGCCAGTCCAGCCGTTCCGGAGATGTTTTTCTCTTTTGAAAGCAGAAATGCAGCTGTTAAGTACATACTGTCTCACTCACATGCACAACCAAAAGGTTCCTCATCATAGAGGTTGTTGGAAAAGGTATTATGTCATGTTTCAGTAGCTTCACTCTTGACTTCTTCAACATTATGACAGTGAAATAGCCATCTGTGTTACCTGAAGAGGAACAGTGAAAGACACGGTCAAGGGTATCTTCTGCTGTGCCATAAAGAAGGTTCTGAAGGAGACCTTTTTGCCATGATCCAGGAGAATCACATTAATTTTAAGAAGCATGAAGGCATTAGTTAGAAGTTTCATAATAGGGGCATGACTTTTTTAGACTTTGTAAATGCAAATACTTAACAAATTACTTATCTATGGAACTTTCTGGTTTTTTGTTTTTTCTTCTTTTTTTGTTACTCTTGCTATCAGTTTCTCAAAATGCAGAAAAAATGCAGAAAAAATAAAAAGAAATCTGGAGAGAGACTTTTTACAAAGGCACATGGTGACAGGACAAGGGGGAATGGCTTTAAACTGACAGAGGGGAGATTTAGATTAGACATTAGTAAAAAAGTTTTTACTATGAGGGTGGTGAAGCACTGGCACAGGTTGCCTAGAGATGTGGCTGCCTCATCCATAGCAGTGTTCAAGGCCAGGTTGGAGAGGTCTTTGAGCAACCTTGTCAAAACACTCTTGGAAGGTGTCCCTGCCCATTACAGGGGAGTTGGAACTAGATGATCTTTAAGGTCCCTTTCAACACAAACCGTTCTATGATTCCAAACCAACAGGCAAGCAAGTTTTTCACATGCATAACTTGCATTATATCCTGATAGTAAAACACAGAAAGTAATTTAAGTGCTTCTTTCTTGACTTTATTCCTTTCATTCCTGCAAATGGTCAGAGATTTTAGCAAGAGATAGAATAAAACTGAACTTACTTCTCTGGTTTCTGTCTGAAAGTGAGGGTTATTTCTTACCTGGAATCACAGTGTAATTGCCTGCTTTCATCTGTAGAAAACAGAGATGTGTTGGGACGACCTCTTGTAAAAACACAACATCTGGATTGTATCTGAAATCAGCAAGATGAGATTTTAAATTAACTACAGAAATGTAGTACTGTTACACTCTAAGGCCAAATGGAACAGGGTTGGGGGTTCAGGCACACTTCATAGACTCATAGAATAGTTAGGGTTGGAAAGGACCTTAAGATCATCTGGTTCCAACCCCCCTGCCATAAGCAGGGACACCCCACACTAAACCATGCCACCCAAGGCTTCGTCTAAACTGGCCTTGAACACTCCCAGGGATGCAGCACTTTGTCCTCTCTTTAGATACTTTAAGAATCTGTTTTTTAAAAAAGGAAAAAACTCTCTCCATCTTATTTAGTAGCATGTAAACACATCACCACTGCTAACAGGGAAGAAAAAAATATTACGGCTGACATGTGCTGATGCTGTAAAAGAATGCACTACTTCCTTTCACCCTGATCTTGCAAACATTTGCACAGGTTTTGTACACTGCATACACAAGAAATTCAACCTCAGGAGCTGCAAAGTAGCTTTGGAACATACTCTACAACATCTAAGTTCTCCAGGAGATTCCAACTTTCACCTCATTCCCTCACAACAGATCCCTTCAGGTAACCTGCCATGCATTTTCTCCAGTCTCATCAATGACAAGCTCTTTTATTTAAGAGTTTTTCAGTCAGTAACAGTTTGTGTGAAGCAGCACTCCTGAAAATACTGATTTAGATATGACTTTACAGCTGTCCCTGTATTTGCTATACTGCTAACAGCCCTACTGTAAGCAGGTAAAGGACAACACTATCACCTTACTTCCAAAAGAAAAATATGTCACCCTAGGTTAACAAAATCAAGTGAGAATTTATTTAGTTAAGGGGTTTCTGCTGGTTTAAGAGGAACTTAAATTATTACTTAATTACATTAATAATACAATTACTTTATTTATACTGATAAAGTTACTGTGTAAAGATAAATCAATTTATGTAATTGTTAAGCTGCTCATAAATTTATTCATGGAAGGTTTCCACTGGTGGAACTATGAAAGATGATCACAAATTCTACTGCTTTTATCTTACCTTGCACATTTTCTTTCTTAATAGACAAGTAACAGTTACAGCAAGAGACCCACTTTTCAGATTTTACTAGAACAGTTTCCATTGTTTCAGTTTGCTCTAGAGTGATGTTATTCATACTACTGGAATGAGACAAGTTTCTTGCAGTTTTACACTTGTCATATACAGGATGGAAGTATGAAATACGTTCTTGACACATGACTACAACTTGCACAATATTGATTATAAAAAAGGCTTTTTAAAATAGGCACCACAAAATATATAACTTTTGGGAAGCTGCATGGGCTCATACCTCTTCCAACCAGTATGTCAATGTTTCTTCAGCTATTTAGGATTTGTAAAGCAATTGTATTGTTTTATCTAATGTTAAGATAATCATAGAATCATAGAATAGTTAGGGCTGGAAAGGACCTTAAGATCATCTAGTTCCAACCCCCCTGCCATAAGCAGGGACACCTCACACTAAACTGTGCCACCCAAGGCTTCGTCCAACCTGGCCTTGAGCACTGCCAGGGATGGAGCACTCACAACCTCCCTGGGCAACCCATTCCAGTGCCTCACCACCCTCACAGGAAAGAATTTCTTCCTTATATTCAATCTAAACCTCTCCTGTTTAAGTTGGAACCCGTTACCCCTTGTCCTGTCACTACAGTCCCTAATGAAGAGCCCCTCCCCAGCATCCCTATAGGCCCCCTTCAGATACTGGAAGGCTGCTATAATCTGGGCACAAAGATTTGTAAATATCTAAACCAAGAAGCTTGGTGTTTCCTTTAAAGCTAGGACATGACGATACAGAGATGAAGCTGTACTTACAATGCCAGGTATGAACAGATTCCTCTAGCTCGCTCTTTTAGATTTCCTAGATCCAACCCATCAATATTCCAGGTTATCAGTGAGAAGCTGCTGTCATCTTCTTGTTTCCTTGAGTCTGCACTATTGACACTGTCATCACTAGTAGTTGCATCTGCTGTGAGGTCAATACTAAAGAGAGAGTTTACTTGTTTTACAACATGCATTATACTACTCTTCTTGCAATTACCTCCCTTATCTTCTAAAGCAAAATTGTTTAAACCCATCTAAATAGCCCACCCATAGGTGGCCATTAAAACTTTCCCAACAAATAAATTAACATGGATTGATCTCAACATAATTTAAGAGCACAGTAACATACAGCCCTCAGTCATCCATAGCCTTAGTACACAGGAGAAGTAAGCAGGTTTTCCTCCTCCTTAGACACACAAAATAACATTTACCATTCTGATTTAAATTAATCAGACAGCCACCAATGTAATCCAAAGCACTTGAGTAATTCAACTCTTTCCCCATGCTAGAGACAGGCTGGGTGTATTAGTTTTTCAAACACTTTCCAGCATACTAGAAGCAAAGCCAGGACTTGCTTTTTATGTGCTCATCTTTGTAGTACAGCCAAGTGTTTTCAATTGGGGAGACAAATGTGTTAACTCATTATGTAACAAATTGATAGCCCTTTTCTTTGGGAATATTCACGCCGAATCCCACCTCAAAAACATAGACCCTGTCTACCCTGTGACCAAGACAGTGTTGATATCACAGGGATGTGTTAGCTGTTGTGAGCAGTGCTTACACAGCATCAAGGCCTTACCTGCTTCTCCTGTTGCTCCTCCAATAAGCAGGCTGGAGGTGCACAAGAGGCTGGGAGGGAACACAGCCAGGACAGCTGACCCCAACCAACCAAAGGGATATCCCACATCATACAATACTGCTCTCAGCAATAAAAGCAGGGGGAAAGGAAGAGGAAGGGGGAACGTTCAGGGTTATGGTGTTTGTCGTTCCAAGTAACTATTACACATGATGGAGCCCAGCTTTCCTGAGAGCGGCCGAACAGCTGTCTGCCCATGGAAAGCACTGAATGAATTACTTGTTTTCCTTTGCTTGCACTCACAGCTTTTTCTTTACCTATTAAACTGCCTTTACCTCAACCCATAAGTTTTCTCACTTTTACCCTTCTGATTTTCTCTCCCATCCTACCAAGGAGAAGAGAGTTAAGTGTCTGTGTGGGTCTGAGTTGCCCACTGGGATTAAATCACAACAGTGATCCAAAGTAAATTCCTTGAGTAAAGGTAAAGTCTGTAACAAAATACATTAACAGTAGAGCTAAGACTAGATAAACTGTATCTTGGCACAGTAAGGATACCAGAATTTTCTTTTAAACACAGAATTTGTATGCACACATGAAAATAAGGCCTCGAACCAAACCAAATCTATTCCCTAGATCTTAGTACTGGTTTTGTACTTAGTGCTGCATAAACAAACCTAAGAGTCCACTACCATGCACATGTAATCTAAACTAAACACTAAAAGGAAAGCAGAGGAAAAAGAAGCAGCTAAGGGATATTTAAGTAGGTAAATAATGTGGTATATGCCTCCAGTATCTCCGGGATGACTTTCTATATTTATACTGTAACCCGAAGGACTGAGATGAAATATAAAAGTCTATGTGGTGTGCAGCAATCTTCCCCTGACTGGGAGCTCTTCAAATAGTTCTCCCTCCCAAAACATCCTGCATATAACAGCTCAAGACAGAAGTCACAGTGCAAAAAGACAGAGTCAACTAGTGAAAAAGGTGCTGCCAATTTGATACAGATATATTCTAACTCATCATGGACTATGTACACACTAATGTTAACATTGAGTAGGCTTGCACTTTTTCATACACACATATCAAGCAAAAGCTGATATGCTGTTAACAAATACAACTTATAACTATAAATATCATATGATCTTTATAGTGCAAGGTCCTGCAAGGACCAAGTGCAAGGTCCTGCATTCGGGTCAGGGCAATCCAAACCACAATTACAGGCTGCATGAGAGCTGGACTGAGAGTGGCTCTGACAAGGACTTGGGGTGTTGGTTAAGGAGAAGCTCATCATGAGCCAGCAGTGTGTGCTTGCACTCTAGAAAGCAACTGTATGCTGGGCTGCATCAAAGGAGGTGATCCTGCCCTTCTACTCTGCTCTTGGGCAGTTCTGCGTCCAGCTCTGAGGCTTCCAACATAAGGACATGGAACTGGTCAGGTCACAAAACTGATCAGAGCGCTGCAGCGCCTCTGCTTTGAAGACAGGCTGAGAGAGTTGGGCTTTTTCAGCCTGGAGAAGAGAGGGCTCAGGAGAGATCTTATAACAGTCCTCCAATACCTACAGGAGGCCTACAAGAAACCTGGAGAGGGACTTTTTACAAAGGCATGCAGGGATAGAATGAGGGGGAATGGCTTTGAACTGACAGAGGGAAGATTTAGATTAGGTATGAGGAAGAAAATCTCCACTTTGAGAGTGGTGAGACACTGGCACAGGTTGCCCAGAGAAGCTGTGGATGCCCCATCCCTGGCAGTGTTCAAGGGCAGGCTGGATGGGTCCAGTTGGAAGGTGTCCCTGCCCACAGCAAAGGGGTTGGAACTAGATGATCTTTAAGTCCCTTCCAACCCATTCCATGATTCCATATATAACACGCAAGTCTAATATATAAAACCACAGTAAAAAAACTTGCCTCAGGACTGGGCATGGCAGGAATCTGTAAAAGTTCAATTCCACATGCAGTTCAATACCCTCGGTATGCCCTATGGGTATGCTGTGAGATAATCTGTGTGTACAAGGTACAGATCTTAGATTCTAACTTCCACAGGTACATTTAACCATGTGTGCAGTTTTATTTATAGAAATACAAATACACACAGAATCACAGAATCAGCTAGGTTGGAAAAGCCCTTTAAGATCATCAAGTCCAACCTTTACCTCAGGACTGACAAGTCCACCCTTAAACCATGTCACTGAGGGCCTCATCTACAGTGTTTCTGAACACTTCCCTGGGAACTTCTGAACGCTCCATCCCTGGCAGTGCTCAAGGCCAGGTTGGACGAAGCCTTGGGTGACATGGTTTAGTGTGAGGTGTCCTGCTTATGGCAGAGGGGTTGGAACTAGATGATCGTAAGGTCCTTTCCAACCCTAACTGTTCTATGATTCTAAACCTATTCCAGTGCCTGACCATCTTTCCAGTGAAGAAGTTTTTCCTTATATCCAATCTAACCCTCCATTGGCACAACTTCAGGCTATTACCTCTTGTCCTGTCAACTACATGTTGCATATGACATATTGCACAGTTTACATATATACAAATGTGTGTGTGTGCAGTAAAATCCACATATGTATTACTGCACAAGACAAGGCAAACGAGCTCATCCCTTCTCCAAGATTCACAATCCCAGAGGAAGGTGGCTGAAGCATCCAGTGAAGGAAAGTGCATCTCACAAGTCTGACAGCCTCCCAAGAGAAGCTATTCCCCACGAAGGGGATAGTGTTGGGGAGCAACGAGAACTGCAGAAACTTCAGTGTGAAGACCACGAACCACCTGCCTTACCGCACGTCAGCAGAGGTGTGAGGTCAAATGGGGAGAGGAGTGCTGCTCCTCAAGGGTACACTATAACCGGGGGACAGCTCTCTCGGGTGTCGGGGACCCTGCCTGCACCCGGGAGGTACAGGCGGGTGGAGAGGCACCGCTCCCCTCACCCCGCCCTGCCGAGCCCTCCTGCTGTCCCCGGCTCTATGACCACCTACCAGCGCCCGGGCCCCGCGCAGGCCGTCGGCACCCTGCCCGTGGCCTCATCCTCCTTCTCCATCGGCGGCTCGAAGTAGGCGTTCAGCGCCCTCTGAAACACAGAGGCAGATGACAGGGAAGGAAGGGGCCGCTGCTGGGACAGCCCACCGTGGCGCCCGGGCCAGGCGTACCTCTATGTGCCAGTCGTTGCTGGCCAAGAAGCTGCGCGCCACCGCCGCGTCGCTGCTGGTGATGTCGGTAAACTCGGAGCACAGCACCCTCCTCCGCTTAGCGAGTGGGGACTCTTCCTCCTCCTCTTTATCTTTCTCCTTCTCTTCTTTCTGCTCCTCCTCCTCCTCCGTCTCCGCCACCAGCAGTTCCCCCGCCTGCGGGCACCGCGCCGCCTCCTCCTCCGGCCGCCGCCTCTCCGCCGCCGCCGCCGCCTCCATGGTTGCCCGGCGGGGGACGCTGCGGACGGAAACTAGGGGGAAAGCTCCGCCCGCTGGAGTTGCTGTTCCGGAGCGCGGGTAGCAGCGGAGCCGGCAGCATGGGGTTCACGGTGGAGAGCCTGAAGCAGGCCATGAAGTACATGACGGAGTCGCAGCACTTCGACCGTGTGCTCAACAAGGTACGGGCGGCCTCAGAGCGGGACATACGGGCGGCGTCCCGCCGGCGACGGGCAGGTAACGGCAGCCTCTGACCGGAGAGACGGCGGTTGGGCGCAGCGGGGCTGATCGTTTAAAAGCCGCTTTTTCTCCTAGAATAAAAGGCTAAACTGGGGTGAGGTGTTGTGGTGGGTTGCCTTTGGCTGGATGTAGGTGCTCGCGAAATCCACTCAGCTGTACGGGGGTGACAGTGTACGGCAAAAGGCTCGTGAGTTAAGGTCAAAGAGATCACTCACCAGTTACCGTCATGGGCAAAGCAAGCTCGACTTGGGGGGGGAAAGTTTAATTTATTATCGATCACATCAGGGTGGGGTAATGAGAAATAAAACCAAATCTTAAGAAAACACCTTTCCCTAACCTCTTGCTTCTTCCTGGGCTCCACTTCACTCCCAAATTCTCTATCTGCTCCCTGCCAGCAGCACGGGGGAACAGGCAATGGCGGTTGTGGGCAGTTTATCACACTTTGTCTGCTGCTCCTTTTCACATTCTTGTCCTGCTCCAGTGTGGGGTCCGTCCCACGGGAGAAAGTCCTCCATGGACTTCTCCAAAGCGAGCCCTTCCCCCAGGCTGCAGTTCTTAAGGCTCCCTTCCATGGGTGCATCCTTCAGGAACAGACTGCTCCAGTGTGGGTCCCTTCCATGGGTGCATCCTTCAGGAGCAGACTGCTCCAGTGTGGGTCCCTTCCATAGGTGCATCCTTCAGGAGCAGACTGCTCCACTGTAGGTCCCTTCCATAGGTGCATCCTTCAGGAACAGACTGCTCCAGTCTGGGTCCCTTCCATGGGTGCATCCTTCAGGAACAGACTGCTCCAGTGTGGGTCCCTTCCATGGGTGCATCCTTCAGGATCAGACTGCTCCAGTGCGGGTCCTTTCCATGGGTGCATCCTTCAGGAACAGACTGCTCCAGTGTGGCTCCCTTCCATGGGTGCATCCTTCAGGAACAGACTGCTCCAGTGCGGGTCCTTTCCATGGGTGCATCCTTCAGGAACAGACTGCTCCAGTGTGGCTCCCTTCCATGGGTGCATCCTTCAGGAACAGACTGCTCCAGTGTGGGTCCCTTCCATGGATGCATCCTTCAGGAACAGACTGCTCCAGTGTGGGTCCCTTCCATGGGTGAATCCTTCAGGAACAGACTGCTCCAGTGTCAGTAACCTGCATGGCCACAGGTCCTGCCAGGACCCTCCACCAGTGTGGGCTTCCCACAGGGTCACAGCCTCTTTCAAGCATCCACCTTCTCCAGTGTGGGGTCCTCCATGGGCTGCAGGTGTAGATCTGCTCCCCCATGGGTCTCCATGGGCTGCAGGGGCACAGCTCCCTCATATCTGCACCACGGGCTGCAGGGGAATCTGCTCTGGTGCCTGGATCAGCTCCTGCCCTCCTGCACTGACCTTGGTGTCTGCAGAGCTGTTGCTCTCACATGTTCTCACTCCAGGGTCTGGCTAAGCTGCTCTGTTCTGGCAGGGCATTAGCTCTCAGGCTCTGCCTCGGGCAGGCAGCAGCATGACAGACAGTGCCCTTGAGCCCCACAGGGCCAGGCCACTGGAGGTGGAGGCGGCCGAGGGCTGTGGTGTGGTAGCTGAACCATGACCTGGTGTCATGGCTGTGGGCACTTCAGGAGTGCAGTGATGCAGGCCTGGATTCAAGATTGCTAAACGGGTTATGGTGGTAACACGTGAAAGCACAATTGTTATTCAGTAACTTTTAAAATTAACTTCTAACTTTTAAAAGCTACCTTCCAGTACCTCTCTAAGGAGAGAGGTACCTCTCTAAGCAGTGACCTCACTGCTCTGTGAGGTTCCACAAAAGGCCCAGCTTGAAGAAATGTATTTGACTGGTATGGCTCTATTGTAATGCTACGTTACAATCAAAAACGTTGAAATGACTTTACTGTGTTGTCCTAAAATCTGCAGTGTAGTTTCTGTGTAAGGGTGGTCCTGTGAAGCAGTTTAATTAAATTTTGCAACACCAGAATTCTCCATTTAATTTCTTATTTATTTGACTGTGACATAAGGAGATGCAATAAGTATATCTAAAAAAACCAACCAGGTCAAAATGTACACATCATGCAATACTGAAGCATTGCTTTCATTGACAGCTTCATAATCCGATATATTTAATAGAAGGTAACTGTTTGCAGAGCAACTCTTGTCTTGTTTCCCCAAGATGTTTTGGTCTTACATATAAAGCTTAAGAAACTCATTTATTTATAAAGTCAAAGTAGTTCTTAGTCACCCCTTCACTGTGATAATTTACTCTCCTTTACCTTAAAACTTTACCAGTCTACTAGGTGGAGACCAAATCATAGAATCATTGAATAGTTAGGGTTGGAAAGGACCTTAAGGTCATCTAGTTCAAAACCCCCTGCCGTAAGCAGGGACACCTCACACTAAACGATGCCACCCAAGGTGCTGTCCAATCTGGCCTTGAGCACTCCCAGGGATGGAGCATTCACAACTTCCTTGGTCAACCCATTCCAGTGCCTCACCACCCTGACAGGAAAGAACTTCTTCCTTATATCCAATCTAAACCTCCCCTGTTTTAAGTTTTAACCAGTTACCCCTTGTCCTGTCACTACAGTACCAAATGAATGCAGTATTTCAGCTCATAATGGCAACTGTCTGGAAGTGAGCTTAAGAGACTGGCTTCGTAAAACAGGCTTGCTCTGAAACACTTTTAGACCTTATCTGCAATCTCCTAGAATTATGGTGCTATGAACAAAATCATAATAATAGCAATGCAGTTTTGTTTGAATTTAAACTATTTGCTGTTTTTTTCCAGGAGATACCTAAAGCTTTTCTTTCTGTAATTAAATGACTCAAGATTTTTCCTGTTCTGGATAAGGCAGATTCCAGTCTGAAACTTTCCAGCTCCAGCAACAGACTTAGTTTCTGGTTTCATTCCAATGTGACATCTACACAGGGCTTAACGACCATGGGTTTTAAAGCCCTTTCTCCAAGGAAGTAGTAGCTGGGAGCTGAAGCAGCATACTGTTCACAGAGACAGAGGCGTGGGAAGACAAGCACAGGAGGGCTGTGAGAAGTAGACACCAGCAGTTTTAGCTGTGTAAGTCCTGGAAGCATTCGTACATAGAACTATTTTCATCAAGGAGAGCAGGCAGCTAGTGCCAGATCAGAGCAATGACAAATGAAACCAGATGTTTTCCTTGCCTTGCTGATGGATTGGAGCACTCCCTGATGGTATGGAAGCCATCTGCTCCCAGTGTCAGGCATCAGTGAAGTCCCCATTAGATCTGTCAGGAACTTAGACCTTCAGTCAGTGCAGCACAGCATGCCTGGTTTAGGATTTAGGACTTCTGTTGGTCAAGGTGCTATTTCTGTATTAGGACACTGCCTCAGTGACTTCCTTCCCCTCTGCTTAGTTTGAGATTTTTGTGTTCATAGACAGACTGTGTACTACATCGTCATTTATCTTAGTATCATTTCTCTGCAAAATTTGGATAAATTTTGGCCTTTCAGAAAGGGACATTGAAACTGAGCACTTACACTGCATCATAAATAAGGAATAGCAAAATGAGAGACATTTAAATCTTAATTCCATGTAAGATTAAAAAGATTTGAGTCAACTCAGCTGATACAGTCAGAGCAATCCCAGGCACAGCTACAGGCTGGGCAAAGAGGAGATTGAGAGCAGCCCTGCAGAGAAGGACTTGGGGGTGGTGGTCGATGAGAACATGAACATGAGCTGGCTGCAGTGTGTGCTTGCAGCCCAGAAAGCAATGGTATCCTGGGCTGCATCAAAAGGAGCATGACCAGCAGGTCCAAGGAGGTGATCCTGCCCCTCTGCCCTGCTCTCGTGAGACCTCACTTGGATTAGATGTACCATAATTTTCTATTTAATACCTGTGGTCTGGAATAAAAGTTTATACACAAATCTCATGGTGCTGTAATACAGTGTGATACAATCTTTGATACTTCTGCCAAGGAATATGAATTTCAGTTCAGGGAGACCAATCTGATTAGTATTTGCAGTGCTCCTGTTCAAATACTGATTTTTATTGAGGTTGCTCTGGTAGAATGATTATTAATGAATTACTGTCAGTCTTGTTTCCATTTAGTGAGCTAACAGATACACCTTCACAAGTGTGGTACACACAGATAGAGCAGTTTTGTGTTCCCTCTCATACGGCTTTTCAGTCACAGATTAAAGCAAAAGGAAAACTGAAGAATAACGTTGTCTCCTAAGCAGTTCCTGAGAGCATAGCAAGTATTGAAGCTTTGTTAAGCTGTCCAGTTCAAATATTTATCTGCACTAAAAAGACATTTGTTTTCGCAGGCAACAATCTTGTGCTCAAAATTTATGGAAGTACCAATATGACAGTTTAATTACTATATTTTCTGTCTTCTGCCTCATGAGTCCAGAGTTAAATAAGATTTACTTTCAGTTTGATTCAGGGCACTATTGGGTGTTGGTACTATTGTCAGTAAGCTTTTTTTATTCTTGTTTTGGTTATACAGATGAAACTTCTTTCTGCAACTCCTGGAAAAATTGTTTGTGAAATGAAAGTAGAGGAGGAGCACACAAACAGAGGTGGCACATTACATGGAGGTTTGACAGCCACGCTTGTGGACGTGGTGTCAACAGCAGCGTTGCTGTACACAGAAAGAGCAGCACCCGGGGTCAGTGTGGACATGAACATCACGTAAGTATCAGCCACGATATTTACCAGAACATACTAACTTTTCATCCCCTAACACAGTATTGAGTCCATTGTACATCATTTCTGCGCTGTAGTACTCACTTAAAAAGGTGTTTTCTGTGATCTTAGAAGTCTTTTTTTGATAAATTAAGGGGAGGTTGTATTTGGAGACACTGCCATTTGGTTGTAAAATCAGAGTTGGACTTGAAGCTTTTATTTTTTACATACATTTAAAAGATGGTGCCCATTCATTCATAGAATGTGAAGGGATGTTGATATGTGGTGAATTTTAGTCTTAAGGAATTGGCTCAAATTCTGTCTTCACTTGTAAAGATATGTTAGAGTGTCCTCAAACACCAAGATCTATGGTAAGCAGCTTCCTATAAGCCCTTTTTTTATATTACTGAATAAAATATTAAACCAGGGAAAATACTAAAACGGGAAACAGTTTAGCTCTGTTGTATGCTCACAGAGAGAGCAAATTACAAATTGGATCAGAATTTGTCAGTGGGGGAAGATTCCTTTGCTCTAGGTCATTTAAAGGTCGTTTTATACTGAGAATAGTTCTTTCTGTAATGCAAATTTAAAAGCAGTATGTCTTTAAAAAAAGTTGCTCTAAAACCTTTTCTGCTCATGCTGTTACAGCTTGTCAGCTTTGACTCATTACTTTTAATGAAGACATTCTGACTAATTGGAAGTAAAGCAATCCTACTTGGAATAACTAACGCAGAGCATTAAAAATCTTGGGAAAATATCTTGTCATTAAAACTTAAAACATAAGCTTTAAAAGTGTCTGGGGAGCAATCTGTATCTTTACCAGGTTCACTCCTTTTCCCCACCTACCCCAGCATATTCTGATTTCTCCACTGGAGGGGTGGGACTGGAGCGTCTGTTTAAGCTTTATACTGCCACTGTGATGACTAGGAACTTACTGGAAATGAAAACCTGAAATTCTATGATTCTGGGTTTTTTCCCCTACAGTAGTATAACAAGAGGCCAGTATACAAATAGTTTATATTATCAAGTATGCCTACCCAATTACAGAAGGGCTAGAATCTTAAGATAATGCTATCTCTGGAGGTGACCCAAAATGACTGAGTAGCATAACCTTTTGGAAATGTTATGTCAAGCAATACTAAGAGATTTGTTTAACCCAGACTACTGCTTTACTTGAACAAGTGAGATATTGCATATTGAATACTGCTATAATACAGCTTTTCCCTTTTGGGGAAGGAGCTTTTTAAAACATTGACACAAGGGAGATATGTCAGTAATGGAAAGAACAGAGACACAGAAGCTTTTTGTTTATTTGGGGTATTTTTGTTGCTTTTTTAAATCACAAGAGGATCAGCTGCAGCTTCTACAAATGAAACAAGACTGAAACCATACCCTCTGTCAACTAACAGGGCTTGTGCTACACCAGTATTAGGCATGACTGACAATACTTTTGACATGGTGTCATGGATAAAAATGGACTGGTTGATGAAAGTAATCTCAATAAGATTTGTATCCAGCAATTACACATCATTCTCTGTAATTCTAATATTTGAATATTGTTCCCTTACCTCAGATCATGGTTGGATCATATTCATCCTAATTCTTTCCAGGCTATTTGTAGGGGAGTTTCTTCCTATTCCCTGGAGAGGTTGTTTTAAAAACACACCCTTCTACTCATGAAAATAAAAACAAAGAGTTATCTAATGAGTGGAAACAGCATCAAACCTGGGAAGTTTTTAAGGCCTCCCAGATTTCCATTACTTTTCTCTTATCATGGTGTGGGAAGCAGTTAACCTATGCTTGGGTTCCATAGCAGAAATGACCTTCTGGAGTCTTTGTAATAGAGATATTTTGCAGCTGAACCAGCCAAACTAGTTTAGAAAGCCTGTAGGGAGCTAGCAGTGGCTACAATAGGACTTGGAGCTGGCCTTCCAACTGAGGTCTTTGGTACCTGTTTGTTTCTGCTCCAAAATGGACTCTTCCTCAGAATCAAGCCAGTGGGTTTCTTTCAGTCCTCTGTTTTCTCAGAGAATTTGTATACTGAATTACCACTGCAGTACTTAGAGGAACTCAAGGACTTTAAGAAGTGGGGATTTGCAAGCAGGCAGTGTCCTTATTACTCACTTTTGTTAATTCCCTTTGTGATAATCTAAAACCACAGGAATAATCTTGGATTTGTGCTCTGTAAAGCCTCTTACCTGTTGCTTTTGCTCTTCCTTGAAGATATACTTCTGCTGCTAAGATGGGAGAAGAGATACTGATTACAGCTCAGATTTTGAAGCAAGGAAGAAATCTTGCATTTGCCACCGTGGATTTAACAAATAAGGCAACAGGGAAATTAATTGCACAAGGTAGACATACAAAGTATCTAGGATAAGAAAGTAATTTAGAAAATAATAATGTTGGGCATAAGAATCCCACAGAGAATTATTTTTCTGGTTATGCAATAAGACATTTACACAAAGTTGTGTTAATCTATATGAAGTGAATTTGTCTCATAATAAATGAACAAATTTCTTAATTACCACTAGAGTGGCTACAAGGCTAAAATTAGTGCCTATTTTGAGATGAACAACAGAGTGTGATAGCATGGGGATGCATCTGGCTTTTTTGGGTCAAGATAGCAGAAGGAACAAGCCGTTGGAGCAGCCATATGGTTTATCAGCATGACTGGTTTAGAAGATCAGTTTTCCTTGCTCGTATTGTGGTCGTGTGATAAAGGAACCCTGTCTTCAGGCCCATCACAGTCACAATCAAAAAGCACTATATATGCTTACAAACTAAACTACTCATTGTGTAAGGTGGCAGTAGTACAGAGTTCCTGTAACAGAGTGTGAAAATGGTTTGAGAGTGTAAAGCAGGGTAATACAAAATGTGATTTACTGATACTGTAACAAATTCAAAAGTATTAAATAAAGCTTTCTGAAACTACCTGTTTAAAGATTATTTAATAGTTTTGTAATCTTTTTGCACTGACTAAAAGCTTGCCAGCATGGAGTGGTTGAGAGAGTGTATGGTAGAACGCTTGTACGCAAATTCACCTGAGATGTCATCATCCCCCTGTGATTCCTGAATGTGAAAATGCAGTTACGTCACTGGGGCTTTTCACCTTTAACTACCTGAGTTCTGGCTATATTTGTTTAAATATCATCAGTTCAGAGACATAGCAAAATAAATTGGATGAGCCTTTCATCAGGCTAAGGCTGTAGGTTTCTTGACCTGGGTTGAATGTGGTACAGTTAAGCTGCTGTTCTTCAGCTGAAAACTTGTCTCCTCATGCACTATTGTGGACAGGTTAAACCATTTTCTTCAAACTGATGACAAAGGATCCTTGGCAGGGCTATCACACTGCGATAAAAATGATGATGCTACGTATGCAGTGCAAGTTTGCATAAACCATGACTTTGGTCTTTAGTCTGTTGCGGAAGATCTGAAAAAGTTAACCAGGGGCATGCAGAATTCTTTTTGTCATTGTTGACAAAAAGTCAAGCTGACTCATTGTCTTCAGTGCTTTGAATTTTGTTATCAAATATGCAGGGGTTTTGTGCATTCCTAAACCCAAGAAATAATTTCCCATGAGTTAAGCGACCAGTTCATGCAGACTGATTTTCACCGTGAAGTCGAACAAGATTACCCGTATATCAGACTCTCCAGAAGTCTTTTCAAACAAGTGATACAGCTGATAACCTTTAATGGAAACTCTCTAAAGAAGTACCTACAGTGGGCTCGGGCTATCAGCATGTATTTTAGCTGCGAGTTTATAACAGTTACTTGTGGTATATACATTCTCACCAAGGCTTTTTCTCTGAGGCTGTCTTCAGAAGCTTATGTGCCTTACATGCCTGTGGGTAGTTGAACTAATAGCAGCATCCTCTCTCAGCAGTGCATCTGTAATTGTTTTTCCCCAGTATTTGCACTCATGCTTAAAATCATCTCTCAGTCCTATTTATAGAAGCACAGTGCTTTGCTAAAGCAGTTCTCTGAAGATTACAGGAGCAACTTATCGCAGGAGCAATCTTTTCTGCTTAGCAGAATGATATGCTTCACTCTATTAAATTGTCTCTCACTTTATAGCTTCCTCTGCCTGGAGCTCTATTATGAGTCATAAACATCTCCAACTCCTCTACAATTACTAGGATGAGCAGACAGAGAAGATCTGTCATAGCATGTGGACACACCAAGTGGTTTAGCAATTGCTGTTCTAGTTGTTTTCCTGTTAACACGTTCTGCCATCCCCAGTCATCTTTTTTCTCATTCTTAAATTTACTGGCCACCTTCTTCCATAGGTTACCCATGTAGCAGAGTGCAAGGAAATGGAAGCGAGGATTAAAACTGCTCCCCCAGCTACTACAAACCACACTGGGACACAAGAGGGATTTTGTCTAACATCTGAAATAAAAGGCAGAGGGTGAGAATGATGGAGGTGACAAATTAAATATGTGCCAAAAGATTGAACGCTCTCAGCTCCGTGTGCTGGGGCTGCGCTGTCCTTGTGTAACTGTCCCACTGCAACTTCACATGACTTCCCTCAATCAAAGCTGGCTGCCTCGGGAGCCTACCATAGTTAAGTGGTCCCATTCTATCACTGAGCATTCATCGTGTCTACGTAATTACAATCGAAAAGTGTTCTGGCAAATTAAGAGCAGCAAACCTCAACAGGGAAACAACAGTATCTTCCTGTTCCCTTTCAAGCCTGGCAAGGATTTTTGCAGTCTGAGAGGAAACTGAGAACAACCCCTTCCTGAAGTAACAAGTGAATTTTCTTTTCCCTTGTAACAGACTATTCAGCACAGTGGTTTAGTGCTGCCTAATTAATAAGAGGGACATCATTATTATTCAGGCCAGTTATTTTAAAATGGTTCATTGAACTGATTATTTTAAGACAACCTTGTCTGTTACTCCTCCACCAGTAGCAGCATGTTGACCTAATTTATTTCACAGCGTAACTTAGGCTTGGAGATGATCTTAGAAGGAATTGTTGCCACTGAGCTTGCATAGCTTTGGGAGTAAACTGTCAATCATCAAGCTTAATGTTTGGAATTGTTCTTTACTGATTTCACCCTAACCTACATGTTCAAAAATCTGTATCTTACCTTAGCCAAGTCTCAAAGTAAGGGAAAAAATTACTGTTCTAAGGACAAATGGTACACCTGGCATCAGAACAAACAATCTCCTGCAGAGCTGACCTGGTTCTATCACTGCAGATTGAGGCATAATTCCCTCACAAGCAAGCAAATAAACTGGCTTGATAAGACCATCTTGTGTGTCTTACACCAAGTTACATATCCAATAACTGACAGACATCTGTAAGCTCCCTATGACACCATCCCTTCTATATTGTGCTCTGTTTTTTTTCTCCTAGTATTTTTATTTTGTTTAACGTACCAAACACCTGCACTGTACTCCTTGATGCCTAGAGTTCTGTCCTTATGCGGGGGCCACACTTTTCACATAGTGATACATGATGTGGTGGAACAGTTTGGGTCTCTGAAAGTAATTGTAGCTTCTCCCTTCATGCAACATACCGGTCAGCCAAGCGTTCCATGCTGGTTTCACTATTGCAGGAGCGCATTCAGACACCCAGATACTTGCACCAGGGTACAAGTGTGCAATACAGAGCCCTTGAGACAATGAGGAATTGGGACAGAGTTGTTCCCACTGGAATTTAAAACCAAGAGTCCAGATACAGGACAAACATCACAGATTAAGGTGCTGTGAGGAGGGATTTAGTCATTAAGCATTCCAGCTCTCAGGAAGAAGCAACTAGGGAGAACTAGGCTGTTAAGTAACTGTTCTGAACAGCAGTTTAATTCTGTTCAGCTTCATTGACTGGCTCTGAGCCACTTCTAGGGCATACTCAAAAATTTCCAACTGTATTTTATCACTAACCATTTTAGAATTCTCTATCTGCAGAATCTATCTGAACAGCAGAGACTCCCAAAACCTCTCCCTTACCTCAGTGGCCATGGGAATGAAGAAAAACATTGATTCCTATTTTGTTACTCAGGTTCTCAGGGACAAGGTGATGACAGTTACTACTTTGTGATTCTGTAACATGTGCACCGAATGACTGCTGTTGCCAGATCCCCTGATCCCAAGCTGCCACAGTTGTGGAACACTGCAGCATATGCAGTTCTCACCTAAACCAGAGTAAATTACCTGCGAGCTGTAATCAAACAAGACACATTGGCTATCCTCCAGAAAACAAACCAACCAACTAACTTTTGTTCACCAGACCAGTGCCTCGGGGCTGTGCCACTGTAGTGGCATCCAATCTTTGTTTTGCTTGGAAGTGGTAGCTGCTCGAGTAGATTTCAAGTGCAGAAAAGCAGCTTGTAGTGTGGGTGCTCTAGCATGAAGTAATTGTGCTCAAATTAAGGGACCTTTCCATATGTAAATCCTTTCCAAGCAGAAGTAGGTCATAGATATCTTCAGCCCTAAAAAGCATTTCAGTCAGCCATGCAGAAGAGGAATTATGCTCACCACTTCTCTTGCCTCAGCTAACATGTAGAGCTGGTGCACCCTTCCACCACATCCATACTGTCTCATCAGCTTCATGATGAACTGCGGTGCATCTGTCAGGAAGCAGCACCTACTGCTGTAGATGGAACTGCCATTTCTTTCTCAGCATTCCTGACAGCAAGAATGAAAGCCAAATCCTAGACAGAAATATCCTTTCTGTATGCTAGCAATACTAAGGGACAAGTAATAACACTGGCTTTATGGTTAGGGAAAGAGTGGTTTACATGTAAAGATGATACAAATGAAAATTTCCACTAAAGATCTTCCAGAATAAACACCACTCAGCTAGTACCATTCTTCAAACACCCATGCTAAACTGTCTCCCTTTTGTAAGACAGTATTAAAATCCTTTATCTCACTGCTTCATTTCAGAAAGCTGTTCCAGAATCCGTAAGCTTATGCAGCTTCCAAATTTGCTGCTGCAGTAAGCGCAAAACTAAAAAGGGAGAAGCTTTTCCAGGCTCATAAAGGAAAATGGCAGTTAAATGAACTCACAGCACGTACCTGCTTAATGCATGTAAATGTAGTCTAGTAATTCTTGGCTCTAACAGCTACCGTGCTAGCGGCAGGAATCTTTAATGTAGTCTCAACTGAAGCCTGTAATAGCACATTAGAGTGATCTCACACTTAAGGAGCAAAAAAACCCCTTAAGTGACCATTCTCAGCCCCTAGAGATCCAGATGTACCAGGAGATGGTGGTCATTAACTGTGAGTAACTGAGCAACTCTGCATGTGGTGAGCACCAGAAAACACCATGCTCTCCCAGCAGCAAAACAGACAGGCAGGGACAGACGCCTGCAGAGCGCTCAAGCCAGGAGTATGGACAAGCAACAGGAATCTATGGCACTTGTAGGAGGCTTGAAAGTAATTTTAAAGCTAATACATTATGCCTTAACATATCAACAAAAAGATGTGGTCACTCACAAGGACCAGAGCACCTACCTGTAGTGAAGACTGATCCATAATGGCAACAAAAAAAGCAGAGGATCAAGTATGTCTTTCAGAGATATGTTTTTAGAAGTCTGGAAAACTAAAACTGGCAAAATTACCATCTTTCCACCAGCTTTGGCTCCAATAGGCTTAATGCTCTGATACGATAAAAAAAAGAAACTAATCAACTTGTAGCAAGGGATCAATACCTTCATCTAAAGCTTTCAATGAAAGGTCAGGAGTAGTTTTGAGTAACCGATTTATTTTTGCAAGAGAAACACTGATATCTCCAGTGTGTTTCTAGTACCTCATCTATTAACACAGCAATTTTAGTGTAACAAAATACCTTTTGAGAAGCAATTTGTGCTGTGAGACATACAACAAAGGGCATCAACTGCAAAATAGCTACAGACCTATAACATTTGGGCAATGCTTGTACAAACAGTTCTATCCATCCTGCTGTATTTTTGATACCACTTGTGCAGCTTAAGAGGTCTGACAAATGAAGGGAAACTATACAGCTATGACACTTAAAAAGTTTCCCCTTATCTGGAAAGCACCTGACAGAAGCTTCCCATCAACAGACACTTTTTTTCAATTCAAGGTTTAATGGGCCTCTGTATACTTCATTTTGCTGCCCCTATCCTGTTGGCACTTGCAAAGTTGACATGACAAATCCTCAAGCAATAGCCTGGCAAAACTCATATTCAGGTGAGATAGAGCATATTACAATTCTTGCTATTAGCATATCCAAAGGAGCCACAACAGCAGGTAGCAACCAAAAATGTTTTATAAAACAGCTCTTTTTCTTTACAAACAGCTCCACTGAACCAACTAATCTGGTTTAGAGTCACAAACTGCTTTGTGAACAGTAGTTTCATGAGGTAAAACCTAGGCTCTGAAGAAACCCTACCAAAAAGGCTCTAAGCTGATACCAAGAGGGCCTGAAACCGAAAGCTACATATTGTGGACTGCTCCCATTCACTTCTGAAGCGCATTTTGCTGAAGTAACTTAATAGAAGAATATTCTGAGATTGAACTAGAAGCTCCAGTGAGAGTGGGACAATCTCAGCCTTAATCTCTCCTTTCAGAAGTCATCCTGCTTAAATGGAGAAAAAGATACCATTCAGAGATGCCAAATCTTACCATCACCAACACATGAAAAGCATTTGTATGCAGCCATTCAGGCCAACACCTCAAGGCTGTCAAGAGACACCAGAATGAAGAAAATTCCTAATGCAACAACTACTGTCATTTCCTTTGCTAACCAAGATAACTACAGCCATATTCTCACTGCTGTGAGATTATGTCCAAAATGACACGTTAAGAAATAGAGGGATTGTACTTGGAAAGCAAAATCCAAGCTCATGAAACTTGAACATACAAGACCTTACAAACCCCATCTTGACCTTCATATGAATGCTTGGTATTATGGCTTACAGGTAATTCAAAGAAGGAAAATTTTAAGTACTATTATAGCAGGTATGTTGATTACTAAATATTCCAGAAAGTCTCCACATTCTGTGAAGCAGCATTTTCAAGATATTTCTTTGTGACTTAAGGCATTTAGAGTGAAGTTGCAGCTTTCAGGTGATGTTTTTTCTAGGGTGCTCCAGTTCAACCTGGAGGACTTTATGACCAAAGAACTAGAAATATCCACAATACAATAGTACAATAGTATGTCAGTGTTTGACAGATCACTGTACAATAGTACGCTAGTGATGTGTTTCACAGCTACTTTTCAAACAAACATTTCACTCACATATGTAAGAACACCTCTGCCACTAATCTTTGTTAAGACCATTTTAAAGTCTGTATATTTTCAGTGTTCATAGTGGGTGATACTGTCAAGGTGCATGACTACTAAAATTCAGTTCATAGGATTTCCATAAATACAACCAGTCATCTTTCATCTAATTTATTTAAGTTCCAATGTTTTTCCAATTCCAAATAAAAGCTAAATACAAGTTTTAAACAGGTAAGCACTAGTTTTATTCAAAGGGAGCAGGCTTATGCAGTTTTACTCCAGTAAAGTACTTAACCCTTAAGCAGAGCCTTCTTTGTCATCAAAACTATACAGTAGTCTTCCTTTTATCATTGCACAATCTTAAAATGTTCTGTCAGAACCAACTTTTGACACTCCAAACACTATTTTACATTGTTTTATAACATCTATTCCAAAAGAAAAAAAGAAACAAAACAAAAACCTCGATGGGTTTTCCATAAGAAATGTTTTCGAAACCAGTATTTCCTGCACAGTTCACCTGCACGTTTACAAGTCTCAACTCTCAAGAAAAAATAATCCTCTACCAACATTGTTTCTGCAGCTATTATTTTACTTTATTTTTAGCTGCTTTAGCAACTTCAGACTCCAGGTCTGCCTCATCCATACAAATGTACTCAACTTGAAAGAATACTTTATACAGTTATACAGCAACTTGGGGAAAGAGATCCAAAACAAAAGTGCCAGTAAACCTAGACATGGCCCAGCAAAATAAAAGAGGCAAGAAATGCCTACACATTAAATGAGATGCCTTTTTTTTTTTTTTCTAAAGACAGATTTCTTTCCCACATTTACTTCCTATTGTAATAGCCACTTTTCTGTTCATTAAAATGATTGATAGTGCTCTTTGATACAATCATTAACAGCAAAGCTGTAAGGCTTTTATACCCGTTACATTCACTTCTCACTCTCCGAATACTGACAGTTGACATTACAGATGTTAGGGGGCATGACCAGCACAAATGGGAACACCACCACAAATGATCACCTTGTGCTTTCAGATACATTTGTTTCAGTGTACAGTCCCTTCACATTTTAGCAAGATGCTGATGCAGTGCAGAAGGTGCAGAGCATCCTCTCTTTCACAAGGTCCATGCAGAAAACATCTAAAAAAAAATTGTAAAGTTCTGAGATACAAATGATAAAAATAATCCAGGATGATCAAGGTTCACAATGTATAGTGTTCTGAACATGAGTCCTTTTTCTTCTAAATTCTGAAAGAATAAAGTGGTGAGGAAAGTGAAAATCCACTGCTGCATTCTGTGATCTTCCCCATTTTGCTGGCCAGAACCTTACTCTGGCATATAAGGATGGAGGTGATCCTCTATGGTACCAACTGTCCAGTGAGTGAGCTGCTCCTGTGGCAGGTACAGGCAGATGCTGCATAACTTGAAGATTGTAGCTTTGTTTTTTGGAGTCTAAAGGCAAAGACAAAAATCTATTAAAACATGAAAAGTTAACTCAAGACTAATAGGCAGATGCCCAGCAAACCCAATCTTTAGCTTGTCACTGCTTGCAGAAGAACAATACAGACATTTAAAAGCCATTGTTTCACTTGTACGAACAGCCTCAACTCACTATTAGGCTGACATCTAATACCTAAAGTATTTTCACTATTCTGTTCATTCTTCACTTAAATGATTACTATAGTATTACCCAAGCTAAGCCAATTTTTATTTTTTCCAAACCACTGCTAAACCTATTTTAGACCTTATTTTTTAATACAAACCCCTTAAATTAATCGTGTGAACGCATCTGTGGCTCACAGCTCGTTTTTGTAAGTATTAAACCTATTTATAGCACAAGTTTCCTCTGAGACTGTTGAAATTCAAGCATGAATGCATGAGCAGCTTTTCCACCTCAGTATTTTGCAGCAAGATCACTGATGTCCTCTAGAAGAAAAAGCATTTTGTGATTACCTGCAAGTGCTGTCTGTCAATGAAGAGAAACACTGACTGGTTAGGGTTGTTGACAACAATTCCAGTCTTGTCCTTTCGGCTCAGAACATGCAGAAACTGTTTTTCATAGTCACCGTGATGAAATTCAAACTTGGCCTGCATTGTGTGAATGAGGGAAATACAATATTTAAGAAACTAAAGCTCACATTTAACCAACTGATTTCCTCCCATCTGGGGCTTTACAACCACTTGTTTCTTTCCTTTTCCCATCTACGAAAAGCAGAAATCAGGGATCACAGAGACGACAGCACACTTGACTCTTGGCATAATTTAAAGAACTCCCAAGTTTCATTCTGCCAACACTGACATCAATCACTGCAATGACGTACTAACAATTCAAAGGTACAACATCAACTGCATTTACAAAACCAGATTTAGCTTGTTGTGGCAGAACATCCTGGTGCATCAATAATACAGCACATTGCTTCAAACTACTACTGCAGAACTGGCACGGAAAAAAACATACAACTGTTCAAAAAACTAAATGCAAACAGCTAAATCCAGCTACTGAAAAAAAAAATTAGTCTAAAATGTTAGAAATTTATTTCAAGGTGAAAGCATACTGCAAGAATTCCTTCCATCTCAGATTCTCTTTAATAAAATACAGCAACCTGGGATACTCTGAAAACCTTAATGATACCATCATATTTAGACAAAGATTCAACTGTACTAAAAGCCACATACTAACATGATTCATGCACCTGCAAATATGCCATTTGCAAAGGTCCTTCAGTCACATAAACTTTGGAAGTGCTAAAAAAACAGTGCATAAAAACAGAAAACAGAATCTGGAATTCAAAATACTGAGAGCTTCATAAACAGCACACTTTAGCATCTACAGAAGATGCATAACTTGCCAACAAATTGATTAAGAGAGTACTTATTCTCCCCTCAAAGTGCAAGTTACTGAATGAAGTTAAAAATAATTACCTGAACAGGCCTAAAGGGTTCATCAGATCCCTTCCACCGAGAAAACAGGAGACAGACTATCTTCTCAATATCATTACGAGGCCAAAGAATGAAGTCCATCTCCTGGGTACAGCCGATCACATCCTGTAAGTAGCAAAGTTCTGTACTTAGATTCCCTTTCATTAGTAAAAAATACAGATCAGCAACTTATCTACACAAGCACACAACTGAAAGGTGGTATTTATTACCATATTTGTGTAATGCTCCAGTTGTATTACTCATAGCCCAACTAAAAGTCTTCCTTATCTTCCACTGAAATTTAGTATCGGTATCCAGTTAACATAAATTCCCTTTTAAGGAACTTTTAAGAAAACATTAGCAAAGACTATCTTGCAATATTTGTAATGAAAAACCATTTAGCTCTGCAGCAAGAGTTGTTCCAAGAATTAACACTACACCTAAAGAACAAGGACGGCAAGAAGATGTGATTCCCTAGGCACGGTTGAATGAGACAGATGAAGGGTAAAGCTTGAGCACTATGTATTTAAGCAGACTTTAAGAATACATATGCTGTTACCCTTCAAAACAGACCCCATAAACACAAGCCCACAAAATCCTCATGCAGCAAGAGACAAAAAAACAAAAAACAAAAGCAGGATTAGCCTTAAGAGCCACAAAGAGCAGCACAATACTGAAAACTGTAACTCTGCAAGCGTAAAGAGGAACTTTACCCTTCGCATAGACTGGTAGCGGGGTGCATGAAGCTGTACTACATCCTTCTGCAGAAGCTCTAAGGAACTTTCCAAAGAATAGCTGGAATCCCGCACACCTTTCAGGATATTTTCTTCATAATTATTGGTCATGACTGGTATTACTTCAGACACTTCAAAAAGCGCTGACTTTTTCTTCTGAAAGAAGCACAGGTTACATGAAGATTATAATCCTTTCTATGCAACTACAGGGAACAGTTTGTCAGGATTTGTGATTTTCTGTTAGCATTCACACCTGCAGTGCACATCACATCAATTAGGACTTTGACACAAACACTAAAATGTACACGCAAAATTTTAGAAATTAAACAGAATCCGTGCAACAACTTTTATAAAAAAAGTTCACATGGTTTTTGTAGTCTCCAAAGATGCAGATTTACATGACAATCTTGCATACAGTAAAGCTATATATAAACATGAACAGAACTGCCCTTTTATGATGTGAATACATTACTTCAGGCTGACCAAGAGTCCTCTGCAAATCAAGCAACACTTTTTTTCCCCTTTGCAATACTTTAAAGCTGACCTTTTATGAAGAGGGAAGTCTTTTCAAAGCCACATCTGGTAACTGCATGATCAAGGTCCAATCTGAAGTTAGCTGTAAGTCATAACCTTGGGAGGACTACTTTGATTTGCTAAGTAACTTTTATAGTCATTACAAATATCTCAGTCTCTCTCAAGCAAGGCCAAAACATTATCAGGGAATTTGGAAGAACAGTTTCTGCTGCATGCAAAATTGCTTAAAGTCATATATCTGCTTCCAACAAATATACAATATCTGTTATAGCTTACAGCTCATGAGAAGTCTTGAGCTATTTAAGAACTACATGACAGGCAAAGCATATTTTATCAACTAACCCCCCAAGCCCCTGGCCAGAACATACATAATGGGCAATTACATGACAACCAAGCTAGGCTGAGCTAAACTCCTACTTTAAGCAAACTGGCACTGATGGACATCTTCAGTTCACTATAAGCAAATTCTGTAGGATTTAAAACAGGCATCTGCAATTAATTTCTACAAAGCAACCAGAAAGTACTATTACTGCTCCAGCTGAAAGCATTACAGTCATATCATCTGAGAAAACCTAATTGTTACTATGGCTTAAACATTCACATTTCTATTTCTGTGACAGTACCAGGAAATTACATCCCACTATATCCATCTGTTTGCAGTGGAACTGAAGAACAAAAGCAAACTGAACTTCAGTAAATTTTTCAATTAAAGTTCAGAGAACAATCATCACTAAAAAGTACACAGCTATTAAAGCAAATGCAAAACCTATACATTTGAGGGATTAAACAATTTCAGTGCTCATCTACATGCACTTGTCACATTATGAACTCTGCTATCATTTGCTTCTACCTTCACTTCCTTATCATTTGTTCAGCACATGCTCTTACTACAAAGCACCTACTTTTCTTCACCATCTGTGGACAGAAACTCTCCTAAAACTGCGGGTCTATAGTTAGCTTTAGAAATATCACCAGGCTCCCCACCCTGGCCCCCACACACAGCATTCAGCAGCAGCAAAAGCAGCCAAGCAAGGAATTCCTCTTTTGCTCCCCCGCTCCCTTTCAAAATGGTAGCAGCAGCTTCACATATGCCTGCACATTTGGGCCATTTCAATACTGCATTTCGCAACCCTTCACTTCAACTGCCAGGTCCACCCTTCTGCTTTAACCAGATGAATACAGTTACTTTAGCAATTGAACCAATAAGATCTTCCTTTTCAACTCAACTGTTCACAGCCAGCAATTACACAATTCAGACTCCAATTAGGCTCAATACATTACAATATTAACTTTGAAAAACCTTTACCCAATTCATAAGTTATCAAGTAATCATTTAACGGGGCACTGACACCTCTACTTTACAAACCTACAAATATATGAAAAGCCAAAATGACAAACATAAGCTAAATAAATATGGTGATTAAAAAAGAAATGATAAAAATAAAATGGAATCTATTACAGATAAACTGTAAGATGCAATCGGGCTGCAACACTTTACCCAGCATAGTTAATATCCACCACAACAGACAACACAGCATGAAAGAAAAGATTAAAACTAAGTTACCTTGTCTTTGAACACAAAGGCAATGTACATCTTGAAGTCAAACTGGTCAGCTAAAGATTCTTTTTTCTTTCTAAGCTGAGCACGAAGTCTGTTCAGAGCTTGTTTCTTCCGGGAGTTTGGGTCCCCCATTTTATAACACAGGTGGTACTAAAGCCTTTGGAAACTGTCGCTAAACTATGGGCACCTTTTCATAAGACTCAAGTACAACAGAAACAAGTCGTTTGATTCCTGCTAATATGACTAAACAGATAAAACGCTAATGTAACCCAAAACCGCACCTCAGGCAATATTTTACGAAAATGGCCTTTCGGAGGGGTCAAGGAACAAAGTAAGCAGTTGTCCAGCCATGGCTGGAGAAGGGATTTTACAATCAACCAAGAAGAAAAACCCCTAAAAAGTTTGAAGACAAAAAAATTTTAACAGTTTAGCTGCAGGAATAAGTGGGCAAGAAAAAAAACCAAAAAAACCAACAAACAAATATTATCACAATTTATGTGTACAATAAAAAGCAACTGGCACAAGCCCAATCCATGGGGAGGGGGTACTTTTGCTCTGCTTACAAAAGAAAAAAAATGAAGCTGAAATTACAAATTGCGTTTTACCCCAGCCAGATCCATGACTCTGATTATTATTTTTCTCAGCCTTCCACTACTGCTATGTTGCCCGCCTTTTTTTCTTTTCCCCCTTCACAATTATTACACTTGGTGGAGAGCAGAGAAAAGGGTGCAAAGGACGAGTGCACATCCCAGGAGGTACATTTCTCTGCCAACAACAACATCAACTACAGACGACACAGTGATGGCTTGCAGGGGAGCAAAGAGAAAAAACAGCGGACTCATTTCTAACTTCATCCTGCTCATCATCAGGCACATCACTGACCTGCGGCTACTGCTGCAAAAGAGAAGAGGGATCATGATGGCCATAGATGAGGGGCGGGCAGGGGTTTAAGGGACAGTATTATCTCACCTAGAGACTAAAACTCAAATTAGTGCCCCAAACCCAGGCTCCTTACCAGTGGGAAAACCCTATATCCCTCAGCACCTCACACACTTCCTGGGCTGCTGACCCCCAGCGGATCCTTCTCTCTCAGCTGCTGCTGCGGCTCAACAGCGAGCACGGTTAGCCGAGGCTGTGCATGGCCAACGCTTCTTGCTTCTCCTTAGGCCTCTCCCTACACAGAACGGCAGAGGCTGCAGCAAGCAGGCCGGCGGCCTGTGCGCAGGGCGGCGGGGCACCCCGCAGGAGGACGGTGTCTCCCCTCTCACTTCATGGTCACGACTTGGGAAACATGGGAGAGTTTTGTTCCTGCTTTTCGCGCAACACAGGGTTTTGGTGTCAAATTTCTGAGAGGTTTAAAAAATAAAAATAAAAGCCTGCAACTCTAGGTTGCGATTTTAAACCTCTAGAACACCCTCCCCCCAAAAAGTAAAGCCCCAATTATCAAGTTATTTTCCTCCTCTCTCCAGACATTTTTTCCCCACCCCTGGTGTTTGATTAGTCGGGGTTAATAAGTATTTAGGTTAGGAAATTCGTCGGACCAAGTTAAGAAAAGGGAGGAAGAAGTATTCCCCCCTCCTCCTCTCGTGAGGAAAGCAAAAAAGGAAAACAAAACCAAAAAGGCAACCCCTCCCAAAACTTCTCCCCCCCCCCACTTAGGCAAGAGACTGAGAGACTCAGACAAGAGACCGAGCCCGTGGCCCGCTCACTACCCGCAGCCGGCGGGCGCAGGAGGAGCAGTGGAGGCGGCGGCGCTGCTAGCAGCACGGAGAGGAGCCATGTCAAGATAAAGCCACGAAGCCGCGGAGCCCCCCCATGCCTGCTGCAGTAGACACGGTGACCGGGCCGCCCGCTCTGCCGCTGCGCAGCCCCAATCTGGTCCCCATAGTCTAGCTCAGCGCCCCGGTGCCGGGGAGTGGGGAAATGGTGGCGGAGAGAGGAAAAGGAGGAGAAAGAGGCGGTGGCGGCAGCAGCAGCGGAAGGAGGAGGAGACGGCGACGGGTCCCTGTGCTAGTGGCTCCTACGGAGGGCGGTGGGCATAAAGATCCCGGAGCGGCGGATGGGGACGGCAGGAAGACGGATGAAAGAGCTAAGGCGAGCTTCTCTTCCCCCAGGCGGTCCCGGGAAGTCCTCGAAGGCGGGCGGCAGGAGCGAGTGGCAGCGCCGCGGTGTGCGCCGGTAGCTCGGCACGGGAGCGAGCGCGGAGAAGAACTGCACAGCCGGCACCGACCACTCAAAATGGCAGCGCCTGAGTCACACAGGCACCGCCCTGCCCGCACAGCGCAGGCGAATTCTGCCGGCGCGTACCAAGAACTCCAGTCCCCGGGGTGGGGAGAGCACACAATGGATTCTTGTGCTCCGGACAACAAGGTTCAGCGGTAGCTTCGCTAGCTATGGGCACGCCTTCCCGGGGCGAGCGGAGAGCACACCTAGGGACACAGCACCCCCGAGTCCTCCTCACGGTAAAAGTTCGGGTCGCAGCTCCGTGCTCCTTCCCCCCGCCACTGCCAGGCTGTTGTGACGCCGGGTGGCCAAGGAGCCGGATGGAGTTGCACAACAGCAGTTCTGCGAGGCGAGGGGTGGGGCGAAGGACCCTCGTCACCGCGGCAATCTGTTCGTGCCGTCCTCTGCCGGTACGCATCGGGAAGGGAATGCTTAAACGTGTTTCCACCTTAAGCATTGTGATTTATATTGGTAAACACAGCTTTTCAGTCTGGTAGCAGCATGGTTTGTTCAGTTCTTTTCATACGTGTGTGACGTAAACTAAGTTAAGGAATGTAAATCCAGCGTCTAATAAAAGTTTACATGGCGATGGCCTGGCTCCAATACTGATCTCGCATGCTCTTAAAGCCCTTTCCAACCCTAACTGTTCTATGATTCTGTATGTAATAGGCTTATAATAGGCTGTGTTCCTCTGTGGTGGTGGTTGCAGGGGGCTAATTGTTGTAAAGCAGTAATTTCTATCCCGGAGACCCAAACCTACTACTTGGAGAAAAGTAAAAAGAGATAAGTGAGAAAACTAAGCAGGTTTATCTCTATACGATGAAAGGCTTGTTCCCCCCTCCCTGCAATGGAAGTGCAGTGAAGACAAACCTTACTTTCACCTGGGGTCTTCCCCAGGGTGAGAAGAAAGAATTATTATCTTCAGCACTGGGCACAGGCATTTGGTGCCTACCCCTCCTGTGTCCCCACTGGAAAAGCCTCACCACCCAAAATAACCCAGACTCCATAGGTTTCAGTCTTTTTTTTCCCCTTTTACTTGTCCCTGCTAGTTTCCTTTGTTCTCTCCAGAGAGCTATTTCCCTCTAGTACTCCTTTCCTTTACACACTTTCCCTGGGACACCTTTCTGTTGAATTTTCCTCCTGCCTGCCTTGCAAGCAGCCGCCGTGTTGTAGCCCTTAGGCCTTGTTGTCCTCACAGAGCATGAGTCAGTCTCTCTGATGCAAACGCTCCATCTAGCCTTGCCCTTCATAGGTGTTACCCAGGACGCTCCTCTCGTTTGAACAGGAACAGAGCAGAAAGGCAGCAATTTTTACTACAGACTGGCAGTGCCTGATGGAAATCACCCTTTGTTTGGAGGTAAAACATAAAACCTCTACACAAGAATACTGCTGGGGCTGTTTAAAAATGCCAGCATTTTTAAACTATATTATCAGTCTGGCCTTAATGAGAGCTGTGCTTAGATACCCTTTTTTTTTTTTTTCCAGTCATAGTGCTTTTGTTTGCCGTGCCGCCCCACAAGGCATTTTGTGCTGCAGTCTTGTGCCTGCTGCTATTTTAAGCCGTGACTCACACTTGGCCTGTGACCCTCTTTGTGCTGGCACTGCCGATGCAAGGACGGGCGGGTGCAGCAGCACTGCGGGACACAGGGATTACCTGGCACAGAAGACTCTCTGAGGGAACCGGTGCCTTTCCTGCATGTAGAGGAGAAGGGAAGGAGTTTTCTTCCAGTCCAGTAATGCCAGCTGCCCTCTCAAGTGAAGGGATGTGGCTGCAGCTACTGCTCTTTGTCACAAGGGACTGGGCAGCTGCCCAGCCCCTGGTTGAGGAATGCAGCCAAGAAAATCTGTCAGATGTAGTACTGGCACTACAGTTTTTCTTCTGGAGGACTTTCTAGAAGAGCTATGAGGACTACACGTACTTAGAGCAAATATATATATACACATATATGCAGAGGACACAGGAGATCGAGTACAGAGTGTTACACGTTAAGGAGCTGCCAGCTGTCTCCTGCAAACTCTGGCTGCTCAAATTTTTCCACATTTCAGGAGGGGATGGGGAACTGAAATCACTCCACATTCCTTATGTATAGATTGCGGCTTCTCCTTATATAGGGAGAACCAAACATAGAGAAGACTTTTTTTCTTCTCACTCACGGGCTAGTAAAGATATCCTGACAGTAGTTACACAAATGAGTACCTCAACCAACCAAAGAATGTTTATTATACATATATGTGCAGAAATATCTGCACTATTAAAGCCATGAGTAGTAGCTGAGTCTTGTCCTATGTTTATAGTTTGCTGCTTTTCCTCCATCATGCACAATGATGAAGCTCATACAGTAGGAAAATACCAGCATTTTTGTTAAAATATGTATTTGTAAGTAACATCACTGAATGGAGAGTTAAGAATTATCAAAATAAATATTTATATGCAACTGACCCATAATTTTCTTGAGCTGATAATTGTATATTATTGTTATGTTTCTTACTGGTTATGCAATGTTGTACCATTTGTAAAAGAGGCTTTGTGTGTTTTGCAATTACAATACTTGGTCTAATGACAGACTGCCTCTCTTCAAATCTAGCTTAAAATTATGTGAGCTTTAGCATGAAGAAGAGGGAAATGCGTGTGGTATACAACACAAACCTGACAAGTAGGTTGTGGTAGCATATGCAAAATACATAATAGGGTTTTTTTTTTTTTAGGCTTCAGTCCCATTAGCACAGCAAAAAACAGCGTTCCTTGTGCATGTTAAATCCAGGCTGAGCACAACAGTGAACAAACAGGTTCTGTTTGGTTAACACAGCACAGACAAGCTGGTGTCCTTTAGTCTTTCTCCCACTCAAAGAGAGGAGGACTTGGTAGGTTACCATGTAGCTGCAATCCCATGGTCTCAGAGGAATGAAATGCTTGTGCATCCCTAGGGACTTTAGTCTCTGCAGCAGAGGGGGTAGACACTGTTCAGATGTCATCCTGGAAAAATAGAGGATCAGGCAGCATGGGCAATAAATCCTGTGGTGGTTGGAGAGACCTGGCCACAAGATTACATTCCTTGGGAGAGAAGGTGTCTGAGTAATGTAAGTTTTGAGAAGTACTGTGAGTTTGGAAGATCTGGTTGCTTGTGTATTTGTACCTTTTCTGCTCTGAAAAACTTCAATTTTCTATTCACCATTTCATTGTTTCCATGCTGTTTTCAGTGAAACCAAACGTTTTCTTCACATTTCAGTTGCATAATGACTTGTGGAGTTTTCTCCTGTAAGTTAAAAAAGGATTGGTAATTTTATAGAAAGACCTTGTTGTCTTTCTTCCCCCAAATTATGTGATTTCACAGTCTAATTCCTGTTTTCATAATTAAATGTTTACTCATAAGCACATGGGCAGAATTGTATGCTAATGCCTCTCTTCGTAATTTCCATCTCAATAATTAATTAATTAAAATGTAACAATTTCTAATTAATAATTAGTTTGTAACAGATTGTATCAAATTGATGTATATGTTACAAATATAGTTAGGAATAGATGAGAAGGATTCTGTTATCTTTCTGGTTATGCTTTCCGTGCATACTGTACTGGCTATGTATGTTAGAAGTAGTATCAGCCCTGAAGCTACTTGCTTCAAAACAAAACTATCATTAATTCAGTGCCAAATGTTTATGCATGAGACAAAAGTAAATTAGTATTCTTTATAAATTCAAACAACACAAATTAGATGGCAATTAAAACTCTTTCATATACTTTGGAATATAGTGTGATTCACTGTTTCCTGCCTTTAGAGAAAACATTTGTTTCTAAGACTTAACAGGAATGCTTTTGTGCACAGAAATGGCAATGTTTAGAGCTTAAAACATTCCTTATATCATGCTGTGGATGACTGTATATCTGCTGCACAGCTACTGTTGCATAATTAAAGCTTCATTCATCACGTCCCTATGTCCTGCCTTCTAGTCATAGGGCTGTGGTCACAAAAGCGGCCATATGTTGTTGGCCACGTGAGGTATTGATCCTAAAGTTGTATCTACTGTCGTTGAGTTTGTTTCATCTAAATTAGTATAATCCTTCCTTTGGACAGAGTTTCATGCAGCTTTCTGTCCTGGCTAACCTAGGGAAAAGAAGACAAATCATGAATTTCTTGTCGGTCACACACGAAACACTCTTCTATACCATGTAATACCCCAGAAACAAGACGCTGAGGAACTGGAAGCCTTAGGCACTGTAATGCCACGCTGCCACCTAGTGTCACACGGCAAATTGCGGGGAGCCCTTTTATCCCTTAACTAAATGGCCTTTTAATTGGGCAGAAAGGCAAAAAAGCCCAAGAGACCCGAGAGCCACAATTCCTGTTTATTGATTCAGCGATCTCGGGGCTTCCTTTCCTGCAGCCTTCTGCAGGGCTTGCACCCAGAGGAGGACTGAAACACACATAAATGTCTGACATAAATGTGCTTCAGAGGCGCAACACTGCAACTCTTGGCACCCTCCACAGTAGTTTTCTGCATCTAAAACAGTTACAGGAGTAGTTCACATTAAATACTAAAAANGAGGAGGACTGAAACACACATAAATGTCTGACATAAATGTGCTTCAGAGGCGCAACACTGCAACTCTTGGCACCCTCCACAGTAGTTTTCTGCATCTAAAACAGTTACAGGAGTAGTTCACATTAAATAAAAAAAAAAAAAAAAAGAAAAAAGAAAGTTTTATGATATTTACTTAATAGTGTCATTTACGAAATACAAAGTTACAATGTAGTTTACCTACACTTAATGTAGCAGGTAGAAATAGAGTCCTTAAGCACCCTAGAGCTAGATAATTACTGTGGGTTACTTGTGACTGTCAAGTAGAAACACCATTTTGCCAGTACTTGATTCAGATAGCCAGATCCAAACTCTGTAATCATGAGGAAGTTTCCACACACCAGAATCTAAGACTGGACCCCAGAGGTAGCAGAAACTATGTAGTGCTTTCTCACCTATTCCCATGTTCCCAGATTCCTGGAATCATAGGACCAGCTAGGTTGGAAAAAACCTTTAAGATCATCAAGTCCAACCTTTACTCCAGGACTGCCAAGTCCCCCACTAAACCATGTCACTAAGTACATGAAGAACTCCCAAGAAGCTTTTTTTCAGCTGTCATTTGCTATAAAAACTGATGACATTTTTTAGTAGTGATGGAGTACAAAAGCTCTGAAAATTACACATACTGCCATGAATAATCTAACAAATTGGGTAGGCTGTATGGGAAACCTCACTGTTTACTTAGGCTCATCTGAAGTGCAAATAGTTCTAAGTATTCATGACAGAGATTTGGGTTTTTTTTTTTTTATGAAACAAACAAGTTAAATGCATTATATTGCACTCAGTCTGAATAAATATGTATTTTCCAAGCATTAAGTTGACAGAATTTTGCATTTAAAATGCTATAACCCCTATTTAAAGTTAACCTTCAGTCATAAAACCAGGAATTATTACAATAAAGTTTCTGAGTTTGTAGTTATCAAGGAAATTGTATTTGCTGATGTGATTTTCAAAGTGGAAATTAAGTTTGTGCAGTTCTGGTGTCCTCGACATAAAAAGGACATGGAGCTGTTGGAGCAAGTCCAGAGGAGGGCCACGAGGATGATCAGGGGACTGGAGCATCTCCCGTATGAATATAGGCTGAGAAAGTTGTGACTGTTTAGCCTGGAGAAGAGAAGGCTGCGTGGAGACCTCATAGCAGCCTTCCAGTATCTGAAGGGGTCCTATAGGGATGCTGGGGAGGGACTCTTCATTAGGGACTGTAGTGACAGGACAAGGGGTAACGGGTTCAAACTTAAACAGGGGAGGTTTAGATTGGATATAAGGAAGAAATTCTTTCCTGTGAGGGTGGTGAGGCACTGGAATGGGTTGACCAAAGAAGTTGTGAGTGCTCCATCCCTGGCAGTGTTCAAGGCCAGGTTGGATGAAGCCTTGGGTAACATTTCTGAGAGTGAGATGTCCCTGCCCATGGCAGGAGGGTTGGAACTAGATGATCTTAAGGTCCTTTCCAACCCTATTCTATGATCCTGTGATTCCTTTTTCTGAGATTTTTGTATAGTAATACTAGTTTCCCCCACAAA